>ML796070.1:546753-570985 GCA_009831015.1 Picea engelmannii
CTCTCCCCTCTTCCACTCTCTCCCTCTCTCTCCATCCCTCCATATATTTCTCCCTCCTCCCTGTCTCTCTCCATCTCTCTCTCCCTATACCCCTCCCTCTCTTTATCTCTCACTCTCTCTCCCCATATATCAATCTATCCTCTGTCTCCCACTGTTATACCCCTCCATTCCTAGGAACCTATGACAAGTTGGTTCCTAGCTCCATCTAACCCTCATCCCCCTCCTATACCTGACCCTTAACCCCCTCCACAACTAACCCCTAATTTCCATATGCCCATAGCTCTTGTTGAGCGCTCCATAATTCCTACACCTCCATCCTAGTTCTCTGATGAATTCCCTATGCTTCAAATCACTTTCAATCATAAGCCCCTAGGTCCTAGTTCTACCCAATCCCCTCTACACTTTTATTCATAAAGTTATATGGGGAATATAATAAATTTTGTCTCCATTGCATTGAGATCACACATGTGCTCTTGTGTGGAAAAATAAATGATTTTGGGCATTATGCCTACTTTATACCCTATCCAATAGGACCATGAACACATTCAAGGAATGTGTACATTCTCGTGTTGTAATGGTGTATGAGAAAAACACAATGCTCATCCTCTTTTCGCCCAAAAACATGACACCATCCAGTTATATTCACGTAGAAACATCAACAACAAACATGCTTTCTGTTTTTTAGTATCATTGGAAAGAAAAGTTTTGTCTTATTGTGTGATTGGTAGACAAATTTGTGTAATTGGAAGACAATTATCAGTGAAAATAAAAATATTTTCTTGTTGTGTATTTGGAAGGAAAATTGTGTCTTCTTGTATAAATGGAGACCAAGTTTTGGAAGGAACCTTTGCTCTTTTGGTTTACTTGGAAGTAATTTTTTGTCTTGTTGTATAATTGGAAGAAAATTCTTGTCTTGTTGCATATTTGGAGGCATGTTTTGGAAGGCACTCTTGTTCTTTTGGTGTAGTTGAAAGAAATTTATTGTCTTGTATAATTGGGATACATTTCATGTCTTGTTGTACAATTGGAAGGAAAATTTTGGAAGGAAATTTTTGTCTTGTGGTGTACTTGGAAGAAATTTATTTTCTTGTTGTATAATTGGAAGCCAAGTTCTGGAAAAACAATTTGGTATTATGGTGTAGTTGTGAGGAATTTATTGTCTTTTTGTATAATTAGAATGCAAATTTGTGCACGCCCATTCCAATATTTCATGTAACCAAGCTAATGTGCGAGAATTGAAAAGAAGCACGTGCTAGAATGAGTTTCGACATTGCACGCTAAGGAAAAAGTATACCAAATATGCAGTATTCCAAGTTTTGAGAATCACACCAAAAGACAATAATACACACAACCAAATCAAGAAAGGAATTGCCGAGAAATATCCTCCAATTATTACAGCTAGCAGAACAAGGGAACATGGAACAAAAGAATGACAATCTAGCAAGGAAGTTAATATTTCCCCGATTCTGGAAAGGATACATGGAGGGAAAATACGTTGTAGAGGCATGTTATACTATTAGCTAGTAGAGCGAGTGGAGAAAGATTGAAAGAGTCAACAAATATCCTAGAGGAGAGAAATCTATAAAAGTGAGAAACGACAACAAAATAGAGTTATTCATTCAGTGGATTCACTAAGTTGTTGTTTTTGTCCATTGCCACATAGCTTGATTTGAGACTCTTTAGTGTTCTAATGTTGTAATGCTTCTTATTGTAAGTCTGAGTCTATCATATGTACGAAGTCTTAAAGGGTGCGCATGGCATGATGGATTGTAATTCTAGGAAACGCTTAAGGGAATTTGAAACTATGTTTTTGTCAAGTATGTTTTCTTAAATGTATGCATGTGTTTAATGGAATGGAAAGAATAATAATGTTGCAGTGATTCCAATCTATCATGTGTCACTCATGTGTTGTTTGGATATGTGTGTGTATTATTTTTACATAATGATGACAACAAGTTTTCAGCTATGGAATGTATGAATGATAACCCATATGCATTTGTGTGTGTTTATTCCTTCATCCCTTACACAAGACCATGTGGTCTATGTGATACTCATTTCATATCGAGTCAGACCTTATTTGGCCTTGTCTAAAGATTGATATGTCGATGATTTTGGGTTTTTGTTGGTCAACTCTAGAAAAACCATGGGTATAAACTCCCTAGTCTTAAGAAGGATGTAGACATGCATGAAACAACCCAACAAATGGTTTTGTTGTTAGGACCCGAAAGTATTGTATTAAATGATGAAGGAGAGAAATGAGGTGGTATCCATGTCGGGAGGAAATTCAATATTGGTTAACCCCAAAGGAAAATGAGTTTTCTCTATTGGATATTAAAGGTCTAAGAGTCAATGTGAAGAGATGGACGGGAAAATATCTCTATATTGATATGCATCAAACATTCTTTTTGTAATTTCCTTATTTGTTGTATGAATGGATGAAAAGGAAAACTTCTACCAATTTTGTTTTGTGGCTTCTATAACCAGTGGTTTGGGATCAATTGAAACTTGATAGGATGAATACATTTGACAATAAGTGGACTTGAGAAATTTATTTATGGTTCTCTTGAGTGAGGAGGGATATATTATTGAATTTATTGTGGAGTACACTAATTCTTTCAGTAGGGTTGAAATAAAGTTCATGCAAGGTCCAATAAAATTAATATGGAAGAAAATCCACTCTAGATCAAGATGTTGTTCATGGAGAGAGGGATTGGGTAGATGGATCTTGACAGGATGGTTGATTAAAATCCCATAAATTTTGGGGGGTTGAAAAGATGGGGGGAAATGAGGAAGGAGATGGATCCATTTATAAGGATCCAAAAGTTGTTGAAATTGAGTAAGGAATGGAATGGACCCAAAGAATCAGAAGAGAGAGAGAGAGAGAGAGAGAGAGNGTTGAGAGAGAGAGAGAGAGAGAGAGTTGAGAGATACTAAAGAAGAGTTGAGTTGAGAAGGAAAGAAAATCATAAACTTGGTAGTAGGGTATCAAGTGACTTGTGATGAAGGTTTAGTCCTAGGATGAAGAGAAAAAAGACCACACCCAGATGAAGTGAGGAAGAGTGTCATGTTCCAAAGAGGACCAGAGGTGAAGGTAGGCCTGCAAAGAGGTGCAGTGTTGAAGATATGGTGTCTAGTGGAGATACCAGTAGTAGTAGTAGAAGGAGGAGGAGGAGGAAGAGTAGTGGTCCCAGGGGCCTAGGAGATGAATTTTGATCCCCTTAGTTGTTTCACAATGCCACAATGTTAGAGGAAGATGAGGTGCAAAGAAGATGTGTAAAAAAATCAAGGAAGACAGAGGATCCCCTAGTGGTGGGGGAGAAGAATTGGAGATTGTACATGGTCTTGAACGGTTGCAGATAGGAAATTCTCTAGGTCACCTTACAAGGAACGTTAGAAGAATATGGAATTACCCTCCTTTTGAATCATTCCATTTGCATCTTTGTAATCAAGAAGAAAAAAAAAATCATAGTAAATGAATTTGAATAAGAGAAAGAGGAGAAGAAAGAGTAGAAGAATATAGAGGAGAAGAGACACATGAAGAAGAAGGAGAAGTTAGTGCTACTTCACCCAAGAGGGTATGAGTTTTGAGAATCCTGACACCTAGTACTTAGATAGGAGGAATTAGTTTGAGGTTCTGGACGGAGAATTAGGATAGCACCCTGAGGCTACCCATGTTTCAAAAAATGGGTAAGGATGATGTGGAACAATATTGGTTCATGTGTTAAGAAAAATGTTCTATGAAGAGGATCATAGACGAAGAAACAAAGGTTGCATAGCTGGAAACCATGTTCAAGGACATAGCCTTGATGTGGTACATGAAGTACAAGGCCACTACATTGGTGGGACAAGTGAGGCCCCTAATAGATATCAAACAAGATATGCTTAGGGAATTCCAGAAGCCTAAGCCAGAGTCTCAATGTATTACTGAGATCAAGGAGATCAAACAAAAATAAGGAGAAATGGTGTGGGACTATGACCATAGGCTCAAAATATTATTGGACATGCTGACATTCCAAATCCAAGATATACAACATAGAGAGTGGTTTATAGTGGGGTTACTCATGGATATATGAGTCCCTCTCACACAATAGAAGGTGACAAAACAAGAAGAATTCGTGGAGATTTCCAGGGAGTTGGAGGCTACACTAAGAGGGGTAGAGGCATCGACAAGATTGGTGCACATGTATTCACAACTAGCCAATGTGACAATGTAATTGTAGGACATGGTTAAGATAAAAGTTATGCATGAGAACATATGGTGTACCACATGTTGATATGAGGGACATCGAAAGGAGGAGTTCCCTGCACTTACTAATTATGTGATGATAAGAGTTTTGAGTCCATTTACAACTGGGCCTCAGGCAGAGTGATGTGAGATATATAGATAGTGGGGTCATGTACCACCCCACTTACCAACTTTGGAGAAGTATCAAAAGACACACCACACTCTGTTTTGTGTTTTGTAAATTTGTGGGACATGATGTCAATAATTATCAGTCACTCCAGATAGTGAAAGACAATATTTAAATTCATGGGACATGATCTCGATAATTGTCGGTCACTAGAAACGATGCAAGACAATAAATGTGATGCATTTTGGGAACAAGAAGAACAAAATTGTGGTGATCGTGGAAGTGATAAGAGAGGAGGATATGAAGGATGTCCCCAAGGAGGATATAGATGTGTTCATGGAGGAGGATATGGAAGAGGGGGAGGTAGACCCCGCACTTGTTTCAATTTCATAGAAAGTGGTCATGTATCAATGTGTTGAGCACTCAACACACCCTAAAAAGCCTATGCTAATTTTTAATTTTTGGGTACCACCTGATCTTTTGCACTGTCTGATTCTACTTCAGTCTGAAAAAATGTTTCCTTTGGTTATCATTTTGATTCTCGTTAAGTCCTTAAAAGTTTTCTTGAACATGTGAAAATCACCATAACTTAAAATAATAACATTTAATTCAAGAATTGACAATTGAAACATTCACCCAATGCGATAAAGAATTTGACATCGGAAATATTTAGAGATGAAAGGAAATCATGTGATAAAATCGAGGTATACAAGTGTCGATCTTCCTCGACGTCATCAGACAAGATTTTTTATTGCCTGACAAGCATCACCAAAGAATATCACTGATGACTGATCCCTTCGGCATCAAAAAAAGGCAGAAAGAGTAAGCATTGAATGAAGAATGTAATGATATCATCGATCGTCGACTTCCAAAACATTTTCCGTATCGGGGGATTTCGAAGATGATAACCCACAAGGAAATTACACGATAGGTTTATTTCTGAAGGTCGATCCCCGATACCTCTTCGGCATCAGTAGTCCTAAGTTTCTCCTAAAGCGCTCATCTTGAACAACGTCCCAAGGTCAACCATTACCCGCGAGCCAAGTTCTCGGTCTTCAGTACCATGTATCCCGAGTCAGCGGTACCACGTCAATGTTGTACGATGGAATCGATCGGCTTCGGAAGTGTTTGTAGAAGGATATCCATGAAAATACAAAAAAATTGAAGAAACACTAAGTATAAAATTAGAGCTAACTCATAAGAATATTTTGACAAAGAATACAATAAATACACACGCAAAGAGAAGAAACAATTCATTTAATTGCTACAACCAGAATCCATTCGTTGAAGTTTCGAAACCTTATATATTAGATTTATATCGAGCTCAGGTTACATATAGTAGACGCTGACTACATCGTTTGGCCAACCAACCCGGTTACATTCAGAACATGAAATGTTTCAAAAAAAGAAGAAACTATCAAAATTTTGTGTCACGTATGAGAATACAAAACAGATTTTGCCAGTCATGCCTCTTCTACGCACAGACTCTCTCCCCAGATGCTTCGTGCTCCCTAAGTGTTTTTCATTCTCTATTCTTTCGACAGCCTTTGTGCTTTGCACAACTGCACGATCATATCTTGTGCTTCCCGAATATGCCTCTTGAGCCAGGTTGTGCTCCCTTCACGACCTTCCAGTGCTGATACCTCAAGGTTCTTCGCCGCCAACTTTCGTCATAATTCTCTATTCTTCTAGTAAATTTCGTCTATGGTGAGTTGTGCCTACTCCAGTCATTGATTAGGTCCTCAAACATTAGAACCTAAGGATTGTTTCCTTCTCATTTGGCTCCCGCTTCCTCAACTTATGGTTCCGACAGGTTCTAGCTAGTTAACATGCATTAGGAACTCCTTAGTGGTTGATCGTGCACACAAATCAATCGGGATTTGGCTTTCCCCTCCTACTTCCTTATTCTTGTTGGGCCTCCCTCTCCTCTGTAGTATCTACTATTGAGGAAGCATGGATTCCAACTTGTTCCCTTCCGACGTAACTTCTTCCACTTCGGCCTCTATACAGGGTGACACCATCATTTCCATGCAAAGGTAGGAAGCTTCCTTTGAAGCCTTGGGAACACCCTCTACAAATAAGAATGAGTCCCAACAATTTTGTGGCTCAATCGTAGTGCTTTGGCTGCCTCACAGGCCCCATCTTTCATTTTGAAGAGTTCCCTTGGTGCAACAATGTATCTACCTTATGCATGGATGACTTGACAGGGGCCCTAAGAAAATCATTTGTTTGAATTGGGCTCACAAGACGAGTCATCAAAGGTGCATAAGCTCGACTAGTGAGTAGAAAAATTACAGAACATATAGAATTTATAACGGAGCAGGGAAATGAGCCGAAACGTGTCAAGGAACACTGAATGCCTTGCAACAAGATGTTTTAAATAATTACCATGTAACATCCACACGACAAGTATGATCTAGGGCATGTGAGATGAAACTGATAGGAGTTGCAGAGGATACGTGGTACGATCATATCGATTTCTCTTAAAATTACCCAGCCTCCATAATGTGTTGATGATGGTTGATTCCCTTGCTGATGCAACTTTGGCTTGACCAACTTGCCTCGACTTGAATCATTTAACGACTTCCCTTATGATAGTATCCAACCTTTTTGGAACTTACTCATACTTTTGGCACATGTTTGGCTCCGAAATCCTTTCTCGGCCCCAAGGGCCAACCGACCACTGGCATGACTTCAACTCTCATGTTTTCCATACCTTATCTATCATGCTATGGCGCACAGATGTAACCCACCCTAACTAAAGAAAAATGGCAGCTCTAACAGAGATGGTGCAAGTAATTCGAAAGGTCACAAATATAAAGTAAGCATCAAACAACCATGTTAGTGAGGTTTACATGTATTCATCAGTATGGTTTCTTCCCATTTACATTTTTCATGTATTTTGCCGAGTATTGTCGTGTAAGCAATTTCTAAACGATTTCAATTTTTATTGCAGGAAAGATCCCTCTGACTATCGAGTGAAATTGGCTCTGTAACTTCGTCGAGGAATCCAAGAGAAACTGGGTTTGAATACCAAGAAGGTGATGAAGGATATCAAGCTCCCCTATTTCGACACACCCGACGAATTCGTCGACTTACGCGACATAGTCGAATCACACACCAAGAAAGATTCATTATGGGCCGAAGAGTTAGCGAAGGTGACCGAAAGAACATCAGGACAAGTGCAAAAATTTATGGAACACCTGATCAGAGCTCGGGCTGTGCTACAGTAGTTAAACACCAGTCTAGTTAAATATTGAGTGCATGCAGTGGAGATCAGAGGAATTTACATGGCCTCGATGGAACATCATAGATTTCCATACCCCCAAACCTGTGAAGAGTTGTTCATCAGTTGGTCGGAGTATGAGAAAAGTCACCCTTTCAAGTGATAGCTTGAGTTGACTGTTATAGAAACTGTTAGAAGAAAATGCCACGTGGCGATTTTTTTTTTCTTATATTCACTTAGCCATTATTTTCAGTTGAATTTTATACTATAAATAAGAACATCGACCAATTAGTTAACGGTCGATGGTTGTTGCAAGAAACTCTCTTTTCTGGTTTGTTAAGAATTATTTTGAAGCTATCCTTAATTGAGAAGTCCTTTTGGACGAAAGAGAAAGTTATATTTTCATCAAATGCATGTGTGATTGGACGTGGATAAGAACTATTTCCTATCTTGTTTCATGAGTGGATGTTTTAATGAGTAAGAGAAATTAAATCAGTTGTCAAGTTATCTAGTGCAATGTTTTGTTGTTATTTTTTTTATGATGAAGATGAATCGTTGTGTTATTATGTGATGGATGATTAGATTAGGTAAATTATTTTTCTTTCCCTTATCTTATTGCATATTTGTTTTCTTTCTGATAATTAGTATCTTAGACAGTAATTGGATGCTCACATGTTTAATGTATTAGTACTAAGCCTGTGGTATACAAATGTCGTCTACATGCTTGAGTAGCGGGTTATCCCAAGATCATCCTCTTCCCCAGTAGTTAAACTTAATTATGTTTGTTTCAAAGTTGTTTTATACCGACTTACATCTTGTATCGGTCCCACCTAAGAGAAAATACAAAAAGAGAGAGTCCAAACTAAAGGAAGAGCCTTCACAAGAAAACGTAAAACCCATCGATACATTGGCTAGAACGCAAGATCTTGAGAACCATTCCACTATCAAACACTACAAAGTCTAATTGGACCTTAGTGGTAGGTTTGGTTCTTACTGTTGAATTAAATGGATCTAGCACCCATCAAAAAAACTGGCGCTAGAAGGAGGGCTTGAGAATGAATGGTTGAATACATATTTCACATAGTATTTCAAACAACCTATAGATTCAAAACAACCCACATGCATGGCTAGTCATTCCTAAGACTTCCCACACACACTGAGTACTCCTGAAACGAGTAACTCACCCCAACCTGAGGAAGGACATTTGTTCCCTGATATACCCTGCACTCTTCCTCACGAGGAATTAAATCAATTCGGAGGAATCACAAGAGCATATGCCCGACAGATTGGTGTGTTACCCTTAGCTCCGATACTTCCTCGGAGAAAATAATTAAGTAGACCGGTGGTCAATACACTCAACGAGGTTTTGTGCATACAGTAGAATACCTAATAGATTTCGCAATCACCAAAATTGAACATCCTCTTAATCTGATCCTTGATACGTTAGTCGATGACGTATCTGAGCCAGAATATTTTTCAAAAGAAGAAGAGTTTAACTCAGAATCCGAAGATATGCAAGATAACAATGACCATAATGAAAAAAGGGGTAGCCCACCTCATAACAACCAACCTTGGTTGGCCAGAGATGCTTTGGCCATGCCAGGACTAGTACATAATCTTCTCCGACACCCAGAGAAGTTACTTCCTAAATTCAACCCCGAGTCTTCAGGATTGCCTGAAGATCATATCAAGAAATTCATGTTAGTGATCAAACTTATGAACGTCCAACATGAAGATGCAGTATGCAGGATTTTCCCCTATACATTTGAGAATTCATCATCCACGTGGTATTTTAATCTGTCAATAGGATCTATCACTAGCTGGATGAAGTTCCAGAAAGATTTTCTAGATAAATTTGCAGAGGAGACTACTATGGGAGCTCTAATGGATGATTTTTTCATCGCCACCATGAGTTCGAAGGAAAGGGTCAAATATTTCAATCAATGATTCACAACCATCTTAAACAAGTTTCAGCCCAAAGATAAACCAACTCAAGAGTTGAAAATCAAAGTTTATGCTAACGCCCTCCCAACTTCTATTTCCATGTTTGTGAAGAGGTCTGGCAAGCGAGCCCTAGCTAGAAATTTTGAAGAAGACAAAATGATAGAATTCTAGATGAAAGGGTGTAAAGAAGGCTAGGTCTCTTTAGTTAAGAACGAAGTCCAACCCGCTCCTAGGATAAGACTCTTTTGACTATACCTCCAGGGAAACAAGCAGGACAAGCTCCCGAGAAGGGTATTAGAGACATAGAATACCTACAACACATGGTTAAGAAATTATCAAACAAGATCATAGACATGAAGAGAAATGCAGGGGAAGGAAACCAAGGCCCAAGTCCCTGTAATCCTTTCTTTAAAAGAAACCTTCCTTTCAATGTAATTGAACCTCCCCCAGCTAACTTAAATATCGATCTGGGAAATGTAGCATCTGACTCTTTCTGTACTTATCATCAATAAAACCACTCTGAAAAAGACTTCCCTCAATGGGTGCATGCCATGAATTTTATGGCCAATCGGTTTCTAGATGAAGTCTCCCTAACTGAGCAACCAAGCAATTGAGTTATGAATGTTGCCGACCAGGAAGAGATTGATCCACCAGAAAATACAACCATGCTGATATGGGATCCTGACCTGATCATGCCTTTCGAAGACATATTTGAGTTTCAAGAACCACCCATAGAGGTCTCGGTTGTACAAACAATAAGTAAAGGTCCTCCTATCTCAAAGGATCCTACTACCAGTCAAATGTCAGGGGAAAGGTCTACTATCGATCACCCAAAAACACATTTCGCTCCCCATAAGAACCTGATAAGCATCCATACTTGAGAATTGCCCAACTTGGAGTACAACGTAGTTGAATATTTGAAGAAGTTAAAGGCTAATATATCAGTGATGGACATATGTAGAATCCCTCAGCAAACATATTTCGTCCTGCAGACCTTGAGATCAGTAGAACACCCTACGACAAGAAATGAACAACAAAGAAATCTAACTTCCAGAGATCTAGAAAATAAACCAACATTGAATACCTTCTCATAAGATAATAAGACAAAAGATCTTGTCCCACCATTTCACTTAACGTTTGAAGTCTTCAACAAGAACCTCCACAATTTTTTGGTAGATTCAGGAGCATCTTCCAACGTTATGCCCTTGTCTATATGAAAAAAATTAAATTTCATTCCTCTCAAGAGCGATAAACATGTAATACAACTAGACAAAACCTAATTCAAGGTAATGGGGGAACTCAAATATGTAATGAACAGAATAGTGACACATCCCAAGTTTGTGCAAGTGATTGACATCATTGTAGTAGACATCCCAGAGGCCTATGGTTTATTACTAAGTCAATATTGGTCTGAGAAGCTAAACGGGTACTTTAGTATAGACTGGGCACACCTTTGGCTACCATTGAAGGGATACAAAAATATGATCAGAATCGATAGGGAAAGGTATCTAAAACATATCTTCATTGATCTAGAAACCTTGAATGAACCCTCATCCACAGATTTACCGGTTCTAGGAAATTACTCATGTGATTCCTACTTCGGAAACATCTCCCCTCTTTCATCCGATGTCCCTCTCACTCATAACTCCGAAATGATTTTCCAAGAGGAGGTGCTGAAAAACAACAGAGGAAACCTTCTTCTTCCAAGAACCTTCGTTAGAAAGCTCAGAGATGGAAATAGGAAGAGAGGAAAGTAACAGGGAATGGGAATCCAACACACCTTGCACACGATGTTTGACCCTATATTTTGATGGATATAAATCACAAGAAGGGTCAAGAGTAGGGTGAATCCTCATTAATCTGAAAGGAAAATGACATTTCATGTCTTGTAGACTAGAATTCGAATGCACAAATAACATTGTCGAATATGAGGCTCTGGTATAAGGATTAAAGAAATCCGTAGACTCATATGTCATAGAGTTAAAGGTTCTCGAGGATTCTGAAATCATTGTTTGACAGATAAGGAATACTATACATTTCAACTCCCCACACCTAAATAATTATCAACAAGAAGTTCATAGGTTAATAGATCATTTTGAAGCTTTCAATATTACAGTGATCCCTAGAGAAAAGAAAAATCTTGTTGATTCTCTGGCTATTGTTGCCTCAAGGCTATCACCTCTATAATATTATGAAGCTTCCCGATTCATTGTGGAACTACTCTACAAACCATTTGTGCCCAAGAATATTTCTAATTGGAAATTCTTTGAAGGAGGTGAACAGATCGTAAACTTTTTGACTAACCAAGACAATTTCAAATACTTAGATATTGACTATGAAGTATTCCAGGAACAACCAATAGGAACTGATCCTCGGATAGGTCAACCTATTGGAAAATCAAAGTCTCACATAATCCCGAAAGGGATAGCTAATTTGGAAAATTGTTTTGACTTGAAAGAATGATTTAAGGGGCCTAAAAATGAAAAGACTGGTAGCTCATGTCCCCTGCATGGAACTATAAATTTCGGGACCCCGAAAAACCCAAAGAATATAAATATTGACATGAATATATCTAAGGAAGAAAGGAAGGGTTATCTCAAAATGTTTAGACAAAATCAAGATGTCTTTGCATGGTCCTATCGAGATTTGAAAACTTATGATACCCGCATCATTCAACACACTATATCGTTAAAACCCAAAGTGAAACCCTTCCAACAAAAGGTTCGAAAGTACCACACATCCTCGGAACCTCTCATGTATCAGGAATTGAAGAAACTTTTAGATTCCAAAATCATCTTCCAGGTTAGGCATTCTGCGTGGGTAGCAAATCTGGTTTTTGGGAGGAAAAGGTCTGGAGAAATATGCTTATGCGTAGATTTTAGGAACCTCAATAGAGATTTCGAAAAAGATAATTACCCAGTCCTGCCAATGGAGAAACTTGTGCAGACCGTGTCCAGTTCAAAGATATTCTCTCTACTAGACAGTTTCTCAAGTTACAACCAAGTTCTGGTTTTAGAGGAAGATCGTTTGAAAACCACCTTCTGAACCAAGTGGGGAACCTTCACCTATAAACTCATTCCTTTTGGGTTAATTAACATAGGGGAGACCTTCCAAAGGGCCATGGACATATTATTTCAGGGACTAATCAACAAGTGTGTGGTAGTGTACCTGGATGATGTAACTATTTATTCAAAGACCAGAGAAGAGAACATCCAACACTTAACTTAGATTTTAGAAAGGTGTAGGAAATATGGTATATCCTTAAATCCTAAGAAAACTATTTTTGGTGTTGAGCAAGGTAAGATGATAGGTCACATTATATATCAAGCGGGAGTTCACATAGACCCAGAAATGATTAATGCCATAGCTCAACTCCTGCTGCCTCACAACAAAAACGTTGTGGAGTATTTTTCCGGACAAATCAATTTCGTGAGGAAATTCACTCCCGATTTTGCAAAAACTATCAAACCCTTGCATCACGGGACTTGACCGAAAAATATCAACCCTAGGGAAAGGATATCTCTTAGTTTAAAATCCTCACAATATCTCCTCATAAATTCGATACTCTTCGGGGTTAATTATGATGGGGTACTCTTCAGATGTCTCAAACATGAAGATGCAGAAAACGTTCTGAAGGAACTCCATGATGGCCCTGTCGGTGGACATTTTGCAGGAAACACTATCGCTCATAAGATACTGAGAGCTGGTTATTATTGGCACACCTTTTCCAAATATGCTCACACCTACACTAGAAACTATAAAACGTTTCAAGTAAGCACTGGGAGGGAGAAGAGAGAGGCAGTCCCACTCCAACTAGTGATTGTCTCTAGGACTTTTGAGCAATGGGGGTTGGATATCATAGGAGAAATCACACCCATTTATTCAAAAAAACACAAGTACATTCTTACTGCCACCGATTACTTCACTAAATGGGCAGAGGCTATCCCTCTGGCTGATGTAAATGAGAAGGTGGTGATACAATTCATAGAGAAACAACTAATCACAAGGTTTGATGTCTCTTCTATCCTCGTTTTTGATAATGCAACTTATTTTTCATCCACCCTATTGATAGATTTTTCTCTGGACAAAGGAAACATAATTAGGTACTCTGCAAATTATTATGCATAGGGAAACAGGGTGGAAGAATCAACTAATAGGAACCTAGTGAGAATATTAAAGAAGACGGTTGTAGACAACCAAAGGAATTGGCATAATCTGCTCCATAACACTCTATGGGCCGATAGGGTCACACCCAAGGAAGCTATAGGTAATTCCACATACGTTCTGGTATACATACATGAAGCTATTCTCCCAAATGGGCTTTATCTTCCATCTCTTCAACTGGCCCAAGATTTTGAAGAACAACCTTCCTCAGTAATGCAACAAAGAATTGACACATTTCTCAAGTTAGAAGAGGAGAGGGAGAAAGATAAATCAAAATTCATATCCCAACAACAGATGGTTAAAATATGGTTTGACAAGCACAAGGCTAAAGAGAAGATTTTTGAAGTAGGAGACCTAGTTCTAAAATGGGAGAGAGAAAACGAGCCTAAAGGAAAGAATTCTAAGTTTTAGAATTTGTGGCTTGGACCTTTCCAGGTGGCTGAGAAGATTGGGACAGGTACTTATCGGTTGCATACTCTAAGGGGGGAACCTGACGCCCTCTTAGTAAATGGCCAAGCCCAATATTTCCAATAATATATATATGTGTGTGTGTGTGTGTGTTTTATGTGTTGTATGAGTGTTTTCATGATTGCAAAATGATTTTTTTTTTTCATTTTCTTTTTCTTTCTGGACTTCTGCACTTTTGAATGTTGTGTTTAGCAAGACAATGGTTGACCTCAGGTCATGCAACATAGAAAACTATGATTCTAACTCATCGCTCACTTACAACAAAAGAAGCATTGGGGAACTTGTGGTTGCTTTGAGGAGTCCTCTATCTAACCTGCGCAGATGAACAACTTTGGAGAAATGTCAGAAGTGTCTGCTTAGTGTTTTGGTAAGACCTTAAGGAAAAGAAGGAAATATGGAAAGGACAACATACACTTCAAGGACAGAGCTAGTAAGTTTCACCTTAAACCATCCCATCTTCCAAAATAACAGATGTCATCCTCTCCCACTCACTCAGGGCGTTCTGTTGAAATAAATTGACTCTATCAAACAAGTGAATAGTAGAAGAGGGTATGCATATATCTTCGTCAGGGCTATGGATGCTCACTGGCAGTCGGGGCTATGGATGCTCGCTGGAAGTGGAGCAAAGTCTGTGATGTCGGGGTGACTCTGTCAGGGCTATGGACGCTCGCTGGAAACAGAGCAACATTGTAGCAAGTGAGTAAGGGTAACTAAAGGCTCCATGCCAGTGAATAATTTACTAGACTCGGTAAAAGAGGGCATGAATCAGGGTTATGGGAAATGAAGGAGGAATAAAGGTTAAAAAACCCCACGGACAGGTCTGGAAGCATCAATTGGGGGACTTCAAATGCAAGGGTAAACGAAGCTTCGATTTAAAACTAGTAAGGTTCTCCATAATATTTTGTATTAGTCGAGCATGAAGGAGGAACAAAGACTCTACTTTCACCCAGTAACTCCCCATTTGTTGAGAAATCAACACACCCTAAAAAGCCTATACCAATTTTTACTTTTTGGGTACCACCTGATCCTTTGCTCTGTCTGATTCTACTTTAGTATGAAAAAATGTTGCCTTTGGTTATATTTTTTATTCTCGTTAAGTCCTTAAACATTTTCTTGAACATGTGAAAATCACTATAAGTTAAAAGACTAAAATTTAATTAAAGAATCGACAGTGGAAACATTCCCCCAACGCGCTAAAGAATTCGACATCGGAAAGATTTAGAGATGTAAGGAAATCATGCAAGCAAACCGAGATAGTCGAGTGTCGATCTTCATCGGCGTCGGTATATGGGATTTTTTATTGCGTGAAAAGAATCACCAAATAATATTGTCAATGAATGATCCCTTCGACATCGGCAAAAGGAAAAAAGAGTAAGCATTGAACGAAGAATGAAATGATATCGCCGATCTCCAACTTCCGAAACATTTTTCGGGGGATTTTGAATATGATAACCCACGAGGAAATTACACAATAGGTTTATTTTTGAAGGCCAATCCCCAATACCTTTTCGGCATTGACAGTACTAAGTTTCGCTTAAAGAGATTGTCTTGAACAACGTCCCGAGCTCGACCATTATCCATGAGCTAAGTTCCTAGTCTTCAATACCATGTATCCCGAGTCAACTGTGCCATGTCAACGACGTACGATGGAATATATCGGCGTCAGAAGTGTTTGTAGAAGGATATCCATGAAAATACAAAACAACTCGGAGCAACACTAAGTATAAAATCGGAGCTAACTCATAAGAATATTTCGACAAAGAATACGTTAAATACACACGTAGAGAGAAGAAATGATGCGTTTAATCGCTACAACTAGGATCCATTTGTCAAAGTTTCGAAACATTATATATTAAATTTATAGCGAGCTCAGGTTACATACAGTAGACACTATTTACATTGTTTGGCCAACAAGCCCGGTTACATTAAGAACATGAATTTTTTCACAAAAAGAAGAAACTATCAAAATTTTGTGTCACATTTGAGAATACAAAACAGAATTCGCCAATCATGCCTCTTCTGCGCACGGTCTCTCTCCCTGGCTGCTTCGCGCTCCCTAAGTGGTTTCAATTATTTGTTCTTTCAACACCCTTTACACTTCATGCAGCTGCATGATCATACCTTGTTCTTCCCGAAGCTGCCTCTTGACCCAGGTTGTGTTCTCTTCATGACCTTGCGGTGCTGACACCTCAAGGTTCTTCACCACCAATTGTTGTCATAATTCTCTATTCTCCTGGTAAAGTTTAGCTATGGAAAGTTGTGCCTACTCCAGTTGTTGATTAGGTCCTAGAACATTATAACCCGAGGCTTATATCCTTCTCGTCTGGCTCCCTCTTGCTTGACTTATGGTTTTGACGGGTTATATCCAGATAGTGCGCATTAGGAACTCCTCAGCGGTTGATCATTCACACAACTCAGTCGGGATTTGGATTTCCCCTCCTACTTCCTTATTGTTCCTGGGCCTCCCTCTCCTCTGCGGTATATATTTTTGAGGAAGCGTGTCTTCCAAATTTTTCCCTTCTGACATAAATTCCTCCACATCGACCTCCACATAGGGTGACACCATCGTTTCCATGCGAAGGTAGGAATCTTCCTTTGAAGCCTCGAGAATTCCCACTACAAATAAGGAGTCCCAAGCATTTTTTGTCTCAAGCCTGGTGCTTCGTCTACCTTGCAGGCCTCGTCTTACATTTTGAGGAGTTCTGACAATGTATCTACCTTATGCATGGATGACTTGACAGGGACCCAAATAAAATAATTTGATTGAATTGGGCTCACGAGACGAGTCACCAATGCTGCATAAGTGCGGCTGGTGAGTAGAACACATACAAAACATATAGAATTTATAGCGAAGCGGGGAAATGAGCCAAAACGTGCCAGGGAACACTGAATGCCTTGCGAAGGGATGTTTTAAAGAATTAATGTGTCACATCCACGTGATGGGTATGATCTAGGGCATGTGAGATGGAGTTGATAGGAGTTGCAGAGGATATGAGGTACTGTCATCTCGATTTATTTTAAAATTCCCCAGTCTCCATAATGAGTTGATGATGGTTGATGAACTTGTTGATGCGACTTTGGCTTGAGAACTTTGCCTCGACCTGAATCATTTAATGACTTCTCGTATGACAGTATCCAAACTTTTTGGAACTTACTTGTACTTTCAGCACATGTTTAGCTCTGACATCCTTTCCCAACCCCAAGGGCCAACCGTCCACTAGCGTGACTTTGAATCTCATGTTTTTCGTACCTGATCTCTCATGCTATGGCGCACGGATGTAACCCACCCTAAATAAAGAAAAATGGTGGTGCTAATAGACACAATGCAAGTAATTCGAAAGTTCACAAAGATCATGTAATTATCAAACAACCATGCTTAGAAAGATTTACATGTATGCATCAGTTTGGTTTCTTCCCGTTTACATTTTTCATGTATTTTGTCGAGTATTGTCATGTAAGCAATTTCTAAATGATTTCAATTCTAATTGCAGGAAATATCCCTCCGAATATCGATCGAAATTGGCTCTGTAACTTCGTTGAGGAATCTGAGAGAAACTGGGTCCGAAGAACAACAAGGTGATGAAGGATATCAAGCTCCCTAAGTTTGGCATACCCGAAGACTTCTTCGACTTGCACGACATAGTCGAATCACACACCAAGCGAAGGTGACCAACACAGTGCCAGGACAAGTGAAACAATTTATGGAACACCCGATCGAAGCTTGGGATGTGCTATAATAGTTAAACACCAGTCTGGTGAAATACCAAGCACATGCAGTGGAGATCAGAGGAATTTACGAGACATCGATGGAACAACACAGATTTCCATATGCCCAAACCTACAAATATTTGTTCATCAGTTGGTTAGAGTATGAGAAAAGTCATCCTTTCAAGTGATATCTTGAGTTGATTATTATATAAACTGTTAGAAGAAAAAACCACGTGGTGAATTTTTTTTACTTATCTACTCTTAGCCGTTATTTTCAGTTGAATTTTATGCTATAAATAAGAACATCAACCAATTAGTTAAGGGTCGATGGTTGTTGCAAGAAACTCTCTTTTCTTGTTTGTTAAGAATTATTTTGAAGCTATCCTTAATTGAGAAGTCCTTCAGACCAAAGACAAAGTTATATTTTCATCAACTGCATGTGTGATTGGACATGGATAAGAACTATTTTCTATCTAGTTTCATGAGTGGATGTTGTAATGAGTAAGAGCAATTAAATCTGTTGTCAAGTTATCTGGTGCAATGTTTTGTTATTCTTTTCTTTATGATGAAGATGAATCACTGTGTTATTATGTGATGGATGATTAGAGTAGGTGAATTATTTAGCTTTCCCTTATCTTATCGCATATGTGTTTTCTTTATGATAATTACTATCACAGATAGTAATTGGATGATCACATGTTTAATGTATTAGTACTAGGATTTTGGTATGAAATTCTCATTTGCATGCTTGAGTAACGGGACATCCCAAGCTCAGCCTCTTCCCCAGTAGTTAAACTTAATCTTGTTTGTTGCCAAGTTGGTTTATACCGGGTGACATCTCATATTGGTCCCACCTAAGAGAAAATACAAAAAGAGAGAGTCCAAACTAAAGGAAGATCTTTCACAAGAAAATGTAAGCCCCATCCATACATTGGCCAGATCACAAGATCTAGAGAACCATTCCAATATCAAACACAGTAGAGTCTAAATGGGCCTTGGTGGCAGGTTTGGTTCTTACTGTTAAATTAAAGGGATCTAGGACCCATCAACACAATGTTCTACACCAAATAGCACATGCTTATGCATACTATTACAGTCATGAGCATGTCATAGAGGATTGTCCCAACTTACTGAAGAAGTAGGAAGAAATCAGTACACATTGGAACATGATGCATGTGGATCCACACAAGAATAAGAACAAGGATCAGGAAGTTGATGCATGCGTGATAACCTGAGGTGGAGAGAATACAAGGAGAGACTTTGAGAAGTTTGAGAGATTGGGTAAAAATACAGAGGGGATAATAAAAAAGGAAGCACAACCCTCTCCCAAGATTGATGTTGCCCAGTAAAATATATGTATGCACAATGCATAGAGAGCCATGGAATAAGAAATATTTCATGACACAAATATCGCTTGAGGAAGCTCAGATCCTTGAAGAAGTTCAACGAGAAACAAAAAGGTTGCTTAAAGAGGCCCATATCCATGCAGAAGTGTAGTGGGTGACACATTAGCCACTAGAAGAAGCTCACTCTCAGGAGTAGCTACAATGCGTGAAACAAAAATAATTGGATGAATCTCGTATGCATGAAGAGATTTAATGTGCAACACAGAGGTCAAGGGATTAAGTGTGTAGAAAATATGAGGTATGATGTGTTGAGAAAAGAACAATTGAGTAACATCTATGATGCAGGAGCATCTCTCCAGGTCAGCCAGCCACGCCAGCGAATTCAAATCGCACGCTAAAAGAGAGGCACAGCCTCATCTAAATTTGAATTCAATGTAATTTAAATGCTTAGGCTGTTGAGCCAGGAAGTCGTGCCTTTGTGCAGGCATAAAGTAGATAGGCCATTAATGTTTGGATGGTTGAGATCTAGATCCAGATGTGGACTAGACAACCCATTCAATCTAATTGAATAGGGTAGGTAGGTTGGAGGGAAGCGCTCTAAGAGCCCCCTCAGGTAAAATAGATTGAGAATATCTCATTTTGGTGGTTGTTGTAGAGAAGAGAAGAGGAGTTAGATGAGTATAAGAAGAGAAGAGACAGAGAGAGCTCGAGAACACCTTGTAATTATAGGCATTTGCCATTTTAATATAAACAGAAGAAGATTTTCCTGCATGTATGCTATTTTTAATGGGTGTTTATGAGTGTTCATATATGTTGTAGATGTATGTCATGTTTATGCATTTGCAGGTTGTTTTTTATTTCAGGCTTGAGAGGTTCTTTGTGGTTTCACGCTAGGAGGGTGTGACAGAGTGTTGCAGACTCTGGATACCAGTGCATTGAAGCACTTCTGAACTCTGCGGAGTCAGACAAAGCTGTGCTGTGGCACAGAAGCTGAAATCATCAACTCAGGAGGAAGACCTCAAGGTTGTTGAATACCTTGGAGGCAAGGCTGTGTGGGAAAAGACACAGTTGCAGACAGAATCTCTGAGGAGTTCTGTAGAGCTCTGCTAGGTGGGCATTGAGCAGGTGCAAGGAGGGCACAGAGGAGGAACTCTGCTGTGAGTTCAGAAGAAACAGAATCATTGAGGATTCTGAGAGCTCTGCCAGGTGGGCATTGAGCAAGTGCATAGGTGCATAAGAGGATAGAACTGTTGAACGTTCTATGAGAAGATACTCTGCCAGGTGGGAATTTGAGTCTATGTGCAGGTAGGCACAAGAAGAGAAGAATTCTTGGAGTTTTGGAAGTGAGTAAGGGTCCACTAAGGGAACCTTCTCAGGGTTACTAAATACCCAGAAGCATTCAACAAGAGGTTGTTGAAGTGAAGGATAGCCAGTAGGGCATCCATTTCATTCTCCATCAGAAGGAGAAGAAGGAAAAAGTTCCTTAGGAGTCTGAGTGTTTGAGAAGCTCAGGAGAGACAACGGGGTGTATGCGCGAAGACTCTATGGGAAGTAGAGGTCAAATCTTCAAAGATTTGAAGAATAGCTAGGAGGAACAACATCGTGGAGCATGCAAGAGAACCTCAAATTCGAGAGCTCATAGGAGGAAACATACAAAGGTTGAGGCCTTTGGAAATTTGAAATTTCTCCCAAGATTGGGAAGAAAGTGGGCAAAGCTTAGGAGGGAGCGTAGCAGCCGTCAGATCTAGGAGAAAAATCCCGTCAGCCGTCGGATCTGGCAAAGAAGCGAGGAGGTCATGACTGGGTTTCCAAGGTGAAAGCCCAGGAGATTATGGACCGTCGGATGTTCACATAGAAATCCCGTCAACCGTTGGATCGGGAGAAGGCGCGCAGAGTTTAGCCTCTGGAGGAGTGCACAAGAAGGACATATATGAATCGTCAGATCTTGAGCAGATACCCGTCAGTAGTCAGATTGGTTAGGAGCTGCATGAGGTTTACCATCGAGACTTCAGCCATCGTGAAATCGGGATTCCCGAGGTGAAGAAAATCAAGACACTTCAGGTCTTGAAACACTAGAGCGATTTGGACCGTCCATTGGTGGAGACATGTGGCGGAGATCGAGCGTCCGTCGGTATTTTGGCACATCAAGAAATAGGCATTCCCATGAACATGAGATCGAGAATTTCCATGGGGAATTACCCAGAATAATCTGAGTCGTCCGTTTGGGGAGACTGTTGTCAGAAATCCGCAAAGAGTCGAGATATTCGACATCGGGAAATTGAAGCTCCTGAGGTCAAAAGAGTTGGGACATCAAAAGTCTCAAAATAACGGAGAAATCGGGACCGTCCATCAGAGGAGGATGCATGGCAGAAATCGACACCATCGGGGAAAGTCCCGACAGGAAGATTGTTGATCGGTTTTTGGATCATCGGGATATCGTGGATCATGGTGACAAAGTGTTTATGCATTTTGGAGTCATGAAGACCGGAACCCTAATGAGTGGGAGCCAGTTGTCAGCATATCAGAGAAGTGGGGAGAACCATTGAGTAGGAGCCAGCTGTCATCACATCAGAGAAGGAGGACAGTGCCATCATGAGGAGCCAGCTGTCAGCAAACCAGAGAGTCGGGATTTGGAAAATTCGCAATCCCGTGGGCAATGCACTTTGGCATTAGAAACCCTGAAACCCCGATGAGGGATAAGACTGAGGTCATGGGGATAGTGGTAATATTGGCCAAGATCCTAGCCAGGAGGGCTAATGCATAAAAGGCACGTCGGGATTCGAGGAATCGCGAGTCCCGAGGACGTTTGCATTTTCGCATTGAAAAGTCCGAAACCCCGATGGGGAACAAGGCTGTAGTCTTGTGAGTTAAAGGTCATGTGGACCAGGAGCTTAGCCTAGAGGGCTAACGGGGATTGGAGAGCATCGAAAAATTGAAACCCAAAACCCCGATAGGAGGATATAAGGCTGCGGTCTTATGGAGAGCGGTCATATGGACCAGAGGGCATAGCCAGGAGGGGTTAAGGCTGGAAGAGAGCTCATCGGTGATCGGGGATTCAAGAGGTAAGGAACTCTTGACATCGGGGAATACAAAACCCCGAAGCCTGAAATTAAGATCAAGGAGAAATCGCGGTCATGTGCAGAAGGCCATGTGGATCAAATAAGGACCTATGGAGTGGGTTTTCAACTGAGATTCCAGTAGGGAATCAGAAGAGTTGCTTCGGCTCAAAGGGAAATTGAATCGATCCTGTGAGTGAGAGAGTGCGACGGGTTGTGGTGGTCGCGTATTCTGCGCCTGCATCAGGTGGTTTCAGAGCTCAGGATAAAGAAATGGATAAAGAGCTCTATGAATTAAAGGCAGACATAGAGAAGCTCGAAATGTGGATGCGATAGGATAGGAGGTCAAGACGGATGCGTGAATTGCCTATGAAGAAGGAAAAAGAAAAGTGGTCAGTCAAGGAGTTGATGGTCAGAGGGCAGTGCAGGCTGTTAAAAAGATGGCTGAGGTATGCTGAAAACCTCAAGGCCACAGAGGAAAAGGTGATTTATGTCTGTGAACTAGAGACTGGGAGAAGTCTCGATGATTTTGGGAATGAAATGGGATCAACTGAGGATCTCATGAACTGCCAGGAGGGTAGAGAAGAAATTCCAAATTGCTAGGTGGGCAACGAGATGAGATCATTGTGGGATCTCATGGACTGTGAGGAGGACAGCCAGGGAATTGCACATTGCCAGCTGGGCAATGGTATGAGGTCGCTACGGGATCTCGAAGACTTCCAGGAGGGTAGCGAAAGCATCCCATATTGCCAGGTGGGAAGGGATGAGCAGGTGAGCTTTGATCAGCCTGAGGAGCTAACAGAACATATGAGACTATCTGAGGGTCTCATAAATTCAAAAATGAATTTAGATCAGTAGATGCAGCTGACAAAGGAAGATCAGGATAATATTCTGATGATTGGAGGGATTGGAGTATTCCTACCATTTGCCCAGGAAGAGGCAGAAATCGGTGTTGCAGATGCAACAACAACAATAGAATAGTCAGCTGAGACTGTCAAGGAGGAATTGGAGAAGACTTTGGAATCTGCCCAAGAAGAAGCAGAAGAGGGGAATGAGCATTCTGAGGAATGGCTCAATGATTTCGGCCAGGGAGATGAAAAGAAAGAAGCTGTAGCACTGAAGCTAGCAGCGAATGAAATCAAGGAGCGAGCAGGCAAATTTATCACTCCATGGGAGATGGAGCTAGTGATGTTGGAGGATTGGTTGAACAATCCAGAGCCAGCAAGAGAACTGACAGTTGAGCTGTCAGGGAGGGTGACTGAACAGAAAGTCAGTCAGGAAGAGACTGCAAAGCTGAAGTCTGCAGCAGAGTGGCAACTTGAGGCCACAGATGAATATGAAGAGGATGGCATGGGAGATCATGATGATCTGCTCATGTGCCAAAAAATTTTGCAGCTAGGGAGATTGCAAAAATTGGACCAGCCACTGGAACAACTGGATGCAACGATCGAGGAGATCAGAAGGCTGATGTTAAGGTCAACAGAGACTGCCAGTGAGGAGCAGTTGAGCAGAAGGGAGGAAGCAACAGCAATAACGTGGAAGCAATAGCAGCAGCAAAATGGAACAAATGGGAAGCTCCATATGTTTGTTTGGGATCCAGGAGGATTTCCAACAGCTGAGAGGGGAAGCACATGAGCAGGAGCTCATGATTTGTAGTTGAGGAGTTTGATGCAGGAGCATCTCTCCAGGTCAGCCAGCCATGCCAGCGAATTCAAATCGCATGCTAAAAGAGAGGCACAACCTCATCTAAATTCGAATTCAATGTAATTTAAATGCTTAGGCTGTTGAGCCAGGAAGTCGTGCCTTTGTGCAGGCGTAAAGTAGATCTGTAATGATCCCAAGCCATTATGCAAGGATCATCACTGTTTTGGTGTCTTTTTAAAAAAAAATCTGAGTGAGGTATTTCGTCAAACACTTTGTTGATCTACCTTTTAGATGTGTTTATATGTGTGTATGCAGCAAATAACA
>ML796070.1:571035-585407 GCA_009831015.1 Picea engelmannii
GAACATACCTCAACCATATGCAATAAGATAGACAAACCAAAACATCTCAATTCTTCTTTATTCATAAAATAGAGAAACCTGCTACAATGAAGATGCCGATCTGGAATGCTCAACAGATGGCCAAGAAGATAGACAATAGATAATAGCTTCTACAAAATGCTCCCGCTAATACAAAATATGCCTCCAAAGGATGAATGAGAAATGAATATCAATACAAGTAGATTTGAATGCCAAACTCTCCAGTTGAAGAATGCCACGCTCCAATAAAAGGTTGAAACCCTCAATAACTCGGCCCTGCTACCAAAAGTGTCCAATCGCCCTAATAAATATACCAACTGATAGATCGGGTGATGGTAAGAACAACCCAGGTGACCAAATCTCCAAGATCCCTCTCAATCTCTGTAGATATGAAATCCCCCACTGAATGGTGCACCCCACTAGATGACTGAAACCCTAGATAATTTGGCCCTGCTGCCAAAAGTGTATAATCACCCTAATAAATATGGCAACTGATAGATCAGGTGATGGTAAGAACAACCCAGGTGACCGAATCTCCAAGATCCCTCTCAATCTATGTAGATCTGAAATCCCCCACTGAATGGTGTGCCCCACTGGATGACTGGAACCCTAGATAATTCAGCCATGCCGAAGGAGGCCTCCAAATGCTCTGAAAATCTCTAGAAATATAGATCGGGACACTGCAAGTCACTAGGTAAAGTCTCCGGGTCAGATTTGAAGTGTAACGCCTCCAAACGGACTAGATCTAGATCTCAAAAATGCCCTCCTTCTCTTCAATTCGCCCCACTGCTCAAGAAATAATCTGAGCCATAAAACTGTCTCAGAAGGAACTAGATATGATTTCCAAGGCTCTGCAATGAAAACCCAAGTGATAGAATCCTCAACGACCCTGCCAATATCCTACAACGAATCTCTCTCAAAAGATGGTGCACCCCTCTTGCTGGAATCCCTCAACTGGTGCGCCCTCTCTCTATCTGCACATGAAACTGATGTAGAATCCTCCTGCAACTGAGTAGATATGGAACTAGAATGGTGTGGGAGAGTATTGTATCTCCGAGACCAAGCTTGGGACAATATAGGTGGAATCTTTCACCACCGAATCGTCCTCTAGGGTTTGTTATGTCAAAACCCTCAAAACCCCCAATATTGGGCTCACTAGCTAGAAGCCAGAAATCAAAATAAGATCATACATGAATGAATGAGTAGAGGCCCTTGCCTTCCTTTTACACTTTTTGGCTCACCTTGTCCCTCCAAAGTGACTTTCATTTTACTAATATTTAATTAATTAATTAAATCACTTTAATTAATTAATTAACCTTTTTACCTCTGAAAATCTCCTTATCTCTCCTTGTGGCTTCCCTGGCCACTGAAAGTCACTTCTAGCCATCCCATCCTGTAGTGTTTCTCCTCTAGATTCCAATGAGCTACTACACTGAGAGTTTCCTCCAAGTAATGTGCCCAAAATGACCTCTTCAGTGATTTTAATTAACTTATAGCTCAAAATAGTCAAAATCATGGAAATCGTCGGAATGGAACGAAACCAAAGCCAACACGTGCGGAATGTCTCATAATGATGGAATATGATGATAAATGCCAACTGGACCCCACAATGCCTCTCAAATACCCCTGTACTCGCTACATCATCCATCTGGCTACTCTGGTCATCATAAGTCTCTGCCTTGTGATGATGTCCCAAAGTGGGGACATTACAAGATCGGCCATTAATGTTTGGATGGCTGAGATCTAGATCCGGATGTGGACTAGACATCCCATTCAATGTAATTGAATAGGGTAGGTAGGTTGGAGGGAAGCACTCTAAGAGCCCCCTCAAGTAAAAGAGATTGAGAATATCTCATTTTGGTAGTTGTTGTAGAGAAGAGAAGAGGAGTTAGATGAGTAGAAGAAGAGAAGAGCCAGAGAGAGCTCGAGAACACCTTGTAATTATAGGCATTTGTCATTTTAATATAAACAGAAGCAGTTTTTCCTGCATGTATGCTGTGTTTAATGGGTGTCTGTGAGTGTTTATATATGCTACAGATGTATGTCATGTTTATGCATTTGCAGGTTGTTTTTGTTTCCAGGCTTGAGAGGTTCTTTGTGGTTTCACGCCAGGAGGGTGTGATAGAGTGTTGTGGACTCTGAATACCAGTGCATTGAAGCACTTATGAACTCTGTGGAGTCAGACAAAGTCGTTCTGTGGCACAGAAGCTAAAATCATCAACTCAGGAGGAAGACCTCAAGGTTGTTGAATACCTTGGAGGCAAGGCTGTGTCGGAAAAGACACAGTTGCAGACAAAATATATGAGGAGTTCTGTAGAGATCTGCCAGGTGGGCATTGAGCAGGTGCAAGGAGGGCACAGAGGAGGAACTCTGCTGTCAGTTCAAAAGAAACATAATCACTGAGGATTCTGAGAGCTCTGCCAGGTGGGCATTGAGCAAGTGCATAGGTGCACAAGAGGACAGAACTGTTGAACGTTCTGTGAGAAGATACTCTGCCAGGTGGGCATTTGAGTCTCTATGCAGGTAGGCACAAGAAGAGAAGAATTCTTGGAGTTTTGGAAGTGAGGAAGGGTCCACTGAGGGAACCTTCTTAGGGTTACTAAATACCCAGAAGCATTCAGCAAGAGGTTGCTGAAGTGAAGGATAGCCAGTAGGGCACCCATTTCATTCTCCATCGGAAGGAGAAGAAGGACAAAATTCCTTAGGAGTCTGAGTGTTTGAGAAGCTCAGGAGAGACAACAGGGTGTATGCGCGAAGAATCTATAGGAAGTAGAGGTCAAATCTTCAAATATTTGAAGAATAGCGAGGATGAACAACATCGTGGAGCACGCAAGTGAAGCTCAAAGTCGAGAGCTCGCAGGAGGAAACAGACAAAGGTTGAGGCCTTTGGAAATTTGAAATTTCTCCCAAGATTGGGAAGAAAGTGGGCAAAGCTCAGGAGGGAGTGCAGTATCCGTCGGATCTGGGAGAAAAATCCCATCATTCGTCGGATCTGGCAAAGAAGCGAGGAGGTCACGACTGGGTTTCCAAGGTGAAAGCCCAAGAGATTGTGGACCGTTGGGTGTTCACATAGAAATCCCGTCAGTTGTTGGATCAGGAGAAGGCGCGCAGAGTTTAGCCTCTGGAGGAGCACACAAGAAGGATGGATCTGAACCATTAGATCTTGAGCAGATACCCGTCAATTGTCATATTGGTTAGGAGCTGCACGAGGTTTACCATCGGGACTTCAGCCATCGTGAAATCGGGATTCCCAAGGTGAATAAAATCGAGACACTTCAAGTCTCGAAACACTGGAGCGATCTGGACCATCCATTGGTGGAGACACGTGGCAGAGATCGAGCGTCTGTCGGTATTTTGGCACATCGGGAAATCGACATTCCCGTGAACATGAGATCAAGAATTTCCATGGGGAATTACCTGGAATAATCTGAGCTATCTATTTGGGGAGACAGGTGTCAGAAATCCGCAGAGAGTCGAGATATTCGACATCGGAAAATCGGAGTTCCTGAGATCGAAAGTGTTGGGACATCAAAAGTCTCGAAATCCTGGAGAAATCGGGATAGTCCATCAGAGGAGGACATGTGGCAGAAATTGGCGCCATCGGGGAAAGTCCCGACAGGAATATTGTTGATCAACATTTGGATCATCGGGATATCGTGGATCCTGGTGACAAAGTGTGTATGCATTTTGGAATCGCGAAGCCCGAAACCCTGATGAGTGGGAGCCAGCTGTCAGCATATTAGAGAAGTGGGGAGCTCCATTGAGTAGGAGCCAGCTGTCAGTACATCATAGAAGGAGGACAGTGCCATCATGAGGAGCCAACTATCAGCAAACCGGAGAGTCGGGATTTGGAGAATCGGCAATCCCGTGGGAAATGAACTTTGGCATTGGAAACCCTGAAACCTCGACAAGGGATAAAACTGAGGTCATGGGGATAGTGGTCATATTGGCCAAGAGCCTAGACAGGAGGGATAACACGTAAAAGGTGCTTCGAGATTCGAGGAATCGCGAGTCCTAAGGACGTTTGCATTTTGGCATTGAAAAGTTCGAAACCCCGATGGGGAACAAGGCTGCAGTCTTGTGAGTTAAAGGTCACGTGGACTAGGAGCTTAGCCTGGAGGGCTAACGGGGATTGGAGATCATCAAAAAATTGAAACCCAAAACCACGATAGGAGGATATAAATATGTGGTCTTATGGAGAGCAGTCATATGGACCAGAGGGCATAGCCAGGAGGGGTTAAGGCTGGAATAAATCTCATCGGTGATCGGGGATTCAAGAGGTAAATAACTCTTGACGTCGGGGAATACGAAACCCCGAAGCATGAAATTAAGATTAGGGAGAAATCGCGGTCATGTACAGAAGGTCGTGCTGATAAATAAGGACCTGTGGAGTGGGTTTTCAACTGAGATTCTAGTAGGGAATCAAAAGAGCCGCTTCGTCTCAAAGGGAAATTGAATCGATCCTGTGAGCGGGAGAGCGTGACAGGTTGTGGTGGTCGCGTATTCTGTGCCTGCATCAATCTACTTGAGGAGTTGAAATGTGTAGAGCATAGAGAAGAATTGTGTGACTTGGGTCATGAGACAGACATTGAATATCATGTAATTAATTTCTTATGTTTTTGTTTGAGGTTTCTTAAGGATCTGATGCTGCGAGGAATTTAACATAGATGTTAAAGACTTGCATGGTGAAAGATCCGATAGATAGAAATATATAAAGTAACCTACTAGAAAGGGAGGTGTGCCATTTCAACAAGTAGAAGCACATTGAAAGAGAGTTCAAAATGATAGTTGATCCTAGTGGCTTTGATATGGATGAATTCATGTTGGATCTATGTTTTGATGTGAATATTATACCAAATAATTCCTACGAGTTGATGGGAAAACCGAGTCTGATCTAGTCAATCATCCAACTATGGTTAGAAATTAACTACGTGATATACCATATAGTCTAACTAGAGCATGTTGAGGTGAATAGAGAAGGGGTGAAAACAAAAGTTGACTTCGAGGTCATATAAATTATGGATGACTTGGATCCATACCCTGGATTACTAGGAATTTATTGGGCCTTTAAAAACAATGCAATGTTGAATTTGAAAAAGAGGTAGATGTCATTTGAGACAGACACCCTGTGTGTGATCACACCTCTAGATCAAAAAGAAGGAGACAAGTAAAATGAGCCAGCTGATGACGATGTGTAGAGATTGATAATTGATTACATTTATAATATCATAGGGTGGAGGGAAGATTATATAAATCCCACCGTATATGGAGAATTAAATTGGTGGAAAGTCAAGTCTTATAACACCAACTCTGAAGATGTTGTGGAAAGGTGCCAGCATAAACTATATGAATTGTTGACAAGGAGGTTTGCGCATATCCCCATTACGAAAAAGCATTTGGGTCCTATAGGTATGATGGGTCAGATCCAGTGGATACTTTTATTTCTTAGGTATGGAACATTCTTGAATCCCACCAAGCTCGTGCTTTTGATATAGTTCTCATAGGAATTCCTTCGTGATGGTGAGTCCAACATTGGGAACCTTATTTTGAATGGGAAGTTGTAGAAGCATCTACACAGGAAAGGTTCATACCAGATATGGATGTTCACTACTACATGTGTTGATTAAGGTTGGTTGCCATTGATATCAACCCTTGAAGAAAGCCCCATAGCACAAAGGTTTGGGTAATGGACCCAAGATTGTTTGATGTAAATATGAATCATTATTGTTTTTTCATGATTTATAAGAAGTAAATATGGATGAACTCCAAAGTGGTCCCCTTATGGTGAAAGCCCTCACGGGAAGATGCTTTGCAGAGTAAGAGAACCCATGCTTAATTATGGAATAATGAGTTGAAGGACAATGAATTTGTCAGGGAAACTATACTATATGGATATTTTCTTGTCATGCCATTTCCGGTGGTATGTAGAACGTCACATAACTCCTCACGGTTAGAGAGTTATGACCATGTGAAGTTGGAGAACCCAGGTTTGAGTAATCGAGCCAAGTTTGTTTGATGGATAAAGGTATTATTTTTTCTATATTTAAAGGTAATACTATTATATATGGATAGTACATATCATTCCATTTCTGGTGGTATGTGGAATGACACATTACTACTCACGGTTTGAGAGTTATGGCCTTACGAAGTTGGAGGACCCTCATATGTCATCTAGAAGCCCCACAAGGTCAAAGTAGTCAAAGTGGTTTAAAAGATTTTAAAAGGTAAATAATAAAGTGAAGTGATGAGTGTATTATAATTCAAATTGAATACAAAATAAATTATTTCAATAATAAATTTAATGGAGAAATTAGAAGTGGGTTAACCCTAAAATAAGGAAAGTGGGCCAAGTGACCTAGAAGATGTTTTTAAGGAAGCTACTTGGAGAGTATAAATAAGAGGCATGGCTCTCTCATTTTAATTACACTTGAGAATATTGAATATATATAGGTGTCTAAGGTAACCAAGGATATCTAAGCCGAATTTCTAAGGGAAGGTGAAGAAAAGAAGGCTGAAATGCAAGGAAGGATAAATTCTTTTGATGGTGCTTTCTAATGTATGTTATTTACAGGTCATCTCACCATTTTCACTATACCTTTTTTCTATAATGACTAAGACCGTGAAATTTCTATTCCATTGAGAAAAAATACCCAAGTGTCCATGGTAAAAAATTCATCTTGTGGGTCGTTGTATTTTGGGAGTTACACTCCGTGGAAAATAGGGTTTGTGGCTAGTCCTAAAACTAGTCAAAAATAGGTATTTCGGGTAAAAACGTCCTACATTATTCATAACAGATCCAAATTCTGTGAGAAAAAATGTGTTAGTTAGGGTAAAATATTTAGTATTATTTGTAACATTTTCAGATCAATTCAATAAATATTCCATGTGGAGCATGCTCTACAAAGTCGCTCTCTAGAATAAGCCAAAATTCGGCAAGGTATGCCATTTTTTCTATAATTCCTTTTCTAGGAGGTTCCAAGTAATGAAACCTGGAGGAATTGCATAAAACACATTGAAGAACATTGTGTATCAGTTTTAGATCTTTATACATTACAGGTTCAAAGTTATGATTACTTCAAGTTAGGGTTGTTGAATAATCCAAAACTAGGCATGTGAGACTAAAGAAAAGTTTGATTAAAATGATAGTCTCTTGTTGTTAAAGTTAAGGAAGGTTTGCAAGAATGTGTTCATTTACAAGGTATATTACATAGCTACAAATCAGGTTTGGATGATGAAATGGATGAAGACTTTTGTTTGAGGTACATGTTGAGTACATGGTTGAGACAAGTAGGTGATGAGTTTACATACATGAGGTGTATAGTTGATGATGTTGGTACATATTGATGAGTCATAATTGATGAATAGTTTTCACATGATTGGTACATACTTGGTACATGGTTAGTTGCACTTGTTTATGGTACAGGTTGATTACATGTTGTTTGGTACAGGTTGGTGCATGGTTGATGCACTTGTTTATGGCACAAGTTGATTACAGGTTAAGGTATAGGTTGATTGATGCAGGAGCATCTCCCATATCAAGTGAGCCAGCGCAGGGAAAAAGACAGCTGGACACATGCCAGCACAAATTTTGAAATTCCCTTAGATTATTGTGCCATCTTAAATGAAGTTATTTAAGAAGAGACGCACTTGTGTGATGTAATCGGGACCTTGAGCCATACGCTCTCATCCTTAGTAGGTAGGAGGCATTTAAGATAGTTAATGTAGGTAGATAGAAATTTAATTCTAGATTAGACAGTTTCTAGAGCGCAAGAGGGAAACGGGATATAGACACCCTCATTGTGTTTTGTAAATTAATTGAATCTTGAGCATTGAGAAGAGAAGCAGAGAGCTGTGGAAGAACACCCATGTAGAGAGTTTGAATTAATACAAGAGGTTGATTCAAATCCATGGTTTTGTGTTTGTTCTCTATGTATGTATGTTGAATGCTATGCTCATAAGTATTTACTTCATGTTATGCATTTGTTTTACATGCTATGTATGAATGATTTCTTGCTGAGTGTTTGAAATCTAAGAAAGGAAGTAGGAGAAATGAGTTTCAATTGTTTCTCTATCTGAGCAAGGATTCCTGCAAGGAGTGCAGTTGAAGTCATCTACAAGGAGTGCGTTGACAGAGGGCTCAGATAGTTTAAACTCTTGTTCTCGTTCACCCAGAAGTGAAATTGGGTTATAGGAGCCGTGCAAGGAGTGTGTAGGCTAAGGAAAGTCTCAGTTGTGAATCTAAGAGAAGCTTTGGAGGACTGCTGCTGCAGGTGTATGCAGAGTCGAAGAGTTCTCATATATTTGAAGACATCTGGAGGTTGCCACAAGGAATGTGCACAAAACAAAATCTTCTCTAAGACTCAGAGTTGTGAGAAAGCTCAGGAGGGATAAATCCTTTGAAGCTATTGAAGGTAGCACAAAGAGTTGGAGCATATCAAGTGACTCAAGGAGACGGAGGTTTGGGTCACAGTTGATTAAGTCCCGAAAGGCATCAGGATATCGACACTCGGGATATCGGGGATATCGAGGACGTGAGGAGAGTCACTTGACACCCGAAACCCCAAATTAACGAGGTTTGGATATGAGCCTTTCGTTTGGGAGCGGACGTGTGTCACGATATTTCCCATATCGGGGACTCGGATATCAGAGGACAGAAGGGGAAGTCCTTCAACTTCGTGAGCGGCGAAGTGGCGAGAAGACCAGGAGCCGTCCATATGAGGAGGACAGGTGGTAGAGATCGAAAGATCTCATGAACTTGGAAGTTCGCAGGGTGAGAGCCCAAACATTGGGTGCTCCAATTCGCGAAGACGTGAGGAGCGAGAAGAGGAATAGACGTTGGATCTAGGTCGTAGGAGGACCGTTGGATCGGGAACCACATCGCCTATCGTGCATTTGGGTTTCGGAGGTTGAGATGGGTCACTTTCGACTTTAGAAGCTACGAAGTGCCGAGAATGGAGGCTCATGTGGACATGTGGCAGAATCATAAGGTCGGGCCCGCGTGGTTGACGGGTTGACACGCATTTCCTGGAGAAGGGGTTCAACACTCCGTTGAATTCTCGCATCTCAGAGATTCGTGGGATAAGAGTGTGAAGGCTCGACGCTTCAACCTGTGAGGTTGCGAAAAGTGAAAAACGTCAAGGGAGGAGTCAACCCGGCGTTGACATATCGCGTCTCGGGAGATCGTAACAGGAGGGCATGAGAGTTTGACTCACGAACTCAGGAAGGTGCGAGTTTCGAGAGACGCTCATAATTAATCCCTAGCCTCTGGTTACATGTGGGGAGGGAACTGACAAGGAAAGGAGCCATAACCGTATCGCCGGTTTGGGTATCACAAGATTGGAAAGGAAGAGTTGGAAGCTTCGACTCACGAACTCGTGAGATCGCAAGATTTAGTCCGATCTCCCGATTGTAAAGAGGAGATCTCGTGGAGATTTTGCTGTGGGTATGGATTTCTGGATAGGGAAATAGAAGATCCTTAGTGTTCTTCGGGCCAGTAGAGAAGAGAAGATCTTGTGAGCGGACATGCTTACGAGCGCGCTTGCATCAAGTGGTATAAGAGCTTAGAAGAGCTTCTTTTCTTTCTGTAGCAGAGAAAAAAAAAGATTCACCATGCCACCGAGAAGGAGAGATAGACAATCACCCGATCCAGAGGAGGAAAGGGAGGTGTCCAGAGGAAGGGGTAGAGAAGTGTAGAATCCAGAAGTAGAAAGAGATCTGCATAACTTACGTGCTAGAATTGTGGACATGGAGATAAGGCAAAGGCGCACAGCTGATGTAGGAGATATCAGTGAGTTTGAAAATGAATATGATGCTGGACATGGAGAAGAAGAAATCCCAGCAGAAGATGCAGGAAATGAGCGCTTACTTAAAGCTGTTGCAAGAATGGGTGCAAAGGTAAAAATGGACATTCCAGTTTATGAGCGAAATCTGGATGTAGAAGAGCTTCTAGACTAGATTAGAGCTCTAGACACCTATTTTGACTATGAAGATATTGAAGAGGACAAGAAATCCAGGCATGCCATCATGATATTAAAAGGACATGCAGCCCTGTGGTGGGATGAACTACAAGCTGATAGGCGTTGCCAAATCAAGCAGAAAATTAAGAGCTGGGATAGGATGATTGCAAAGATGAAGGAAAAATTCATCCCCAGGGATTACCAAATTTCTCTGTTCAGGAGGATGCAGAACCTGAGACAGAAGCTGATGTCAGTAAAGGAATATATTGAAGATTTTTACAGGTTGAATATCAGGGTAGGTCATCGTGAAAGCAATGACGAAAAAGTGGCCAGGTATATGAATGGCCTGAGATATGAGATTCAGGATGTAATGAGTATGGTGACCATTCAAACGGTGGAATATGCTTATCAAATGGCTCTAAAAGCTAAAGATAAGTTGAGCCGAAAGAAGAGTCAGAGTGGCAGAGGTAGAAGTCAGGCCAGAGGCAAATCAGTTTCCCAGGAAAGAACCCAAAAGCCCAAGGACGACTGGAAGAAACCTCAGACTCAGACAGAGAGAGGTGGAAATTCACAGCGAGGGTAATACGTTGAGCAAAGAGAATATCATACTGAGTAGAGAGGAGGATATGCTGATAATAATAGGTTTCCTCGTACCAAAGGTAGAGGAAGAGGAAGAGGTGGAGTAATCACATGATTCACATGTAGAAAGAATGGGCACAAGTTTTATGAGTGTCCAGAGAAAATGAAAGAAGGGGGAGAAGCTCACATTGCCGAGGCACAGAGGCAATATGTTGAGACAGAAGACGCTGAAGGCAGAAGATCATTGGTGATGCGAAAAGTCCTTTTGACACCAGAGAAAGAGGTGGAAAGTTCAGTCCAAAGGACCAGACTTTTCAGGACTGCTTGCAAGACCAAGGATAGGGTGTGCAAGGTCATTGTGGATAGTGGTAGCATGGACAATCTCGTTTCAACCGAGATGGTAGAAAAGCTAGAGCTGGAAACGACTGATCATCCAAGTCCATATAGAGTTTCATGGCTACAAAAGGGACATCACATAAACGCCACTAAACAGTGTTTAGTTGAATTTAAGATAGGAGGATATAATGATAAGATTTTGTTTGATGTTATTCCTATGGATGTTTGTCATCTATTGCTGGGTAGACCATGGCAATATGACATAAATGTGATTCATGATGGGAGAATGAACACATACACCCTAGAGAAGAATGGGAGCACACACATGTTGCTTCCAATTAAAGATAAGGAGGTGAAGCCGGAAGTGAGTAAAACTGTACTTCTCATGAGTGGGAAGGAACTTCTTACCGAGGTTAAGAAGAAGGAGGATCCACAGTTCATTGTGGTCAGAAAACCAAAGATTGTTCTGACTAGCACAAGAGTGGATGATTTGTCATAAGAAGTTCAGGAACTGCTGGAGGAGTTCGTTGATGTAGTAGTGGACGAACTACCTCGTTCGTTGCCACCGTTGAGAAGTGTGAGTCATCATATTGATCTCATACCAGGAGCCATTTTGCCAAACAAATCTGCATACAGATTGACACTGTAGGAGAATGAAGAGGTTAAAAGGCATGTCCAGGATTTGTTGGACAAAGGATTAGTCAGGGAAAGCTTGAGTCCATGTGTTGTTCCGACAGTACTCAGTCCGAAGAAAGACGGAGGCTGGAGGATGTGTACTGAATCAAGGGCGATCAACAAAATAACCATCAGGTACAGATTTCCATTGTTGAGGATGGATGATTTGATGAACTGCTTGAGCGGAGCAAAATATTTTTCGAAGATTGATTTAAAAAGCGGATATCACCATATTCGCATGAGAGAAGGTGATGAATGGAAGACAACATTCAAGAAAAATGATGGTTTGTATGAATGGCTTGTTATGCCATTTGGATTAACAAATGTGTCGAGTACCTTCATGAGGTTGATGAACGAAGTCCTGAAGGAGTTCATCAGGAAATTTGTCATTGTGTATTTGGATGACATACTAGTTTTTAGTAAAACCGCAGCGGAGCATTTGAAGCATTTGGCTACAATGATGCAGAAATTGCAGCAGGAGAAGTTGTTGGTAAATATGAAGAAATCCTCGTTCATGAAGACAAAACTCATTTACTTGGGATTTGTTATTTTGGCAAATGAGTTGAGGATGGATCCAGATAAGGTGGAGGTAATCAAGAATTGGCCATCACCGAAGAGCATATTTGAGGTGAGAATTTTTCATGGATTGACTAGTTTCTACCAAAAGTTCATCAAGAATTTCAGTGGAATTAGTGCAGCGATGATGGATACAGTGAAGAAAAGGCACAAATATTTTCACTGGACAGAAGAGGCTGAGAACAGTTTCAATCTATTGAAACAAAAGATCACGGAACAACCAGTTTTGGTGTTACTGGATTTCTGAAAAACATTTCAAGTGAAATGCGATGCAAGCGGGTTTGCAATCGGGGCGGTCTTGAGTCAGGAAGACAGGCCGATAGCGTATTTCAGCAAGAAGCTGAATGAAGCAAAGTTTAAGTATTCCACTTATGATAAGGAATTTTACGCTATTATTCAGGCATTGAAGAAGTGGAGGCACTATTTGATTCCGAAGGAATTTGTTTTGTATAGTGATAACCATGCATTTCAGTTTGTGACTCAACAGGAGAAGTTGAATCAAAGGCATGTTAAGTGGGTTGAATACATGCATAATTTTACATTTGTAATCAAACATATTTCTGGTACTACTAACAAAGTCGTTGATGCTTTGAGCAGGAAGTGTTTGCTGTTGCAGGAGTTCAAAGTCAAAACATTAGGGTTTGATGATCTCAGAGACATGTACGTAGATGATCTAGAATTCAAGGAAGCGTATGAAGCGGCTGAGAATCCAGTTCGCAGGGATAGAAGCCAGTGGGCCAAGTACATGATCCAAGAAGGATTGTTGTTTAAAGGCAATCAGCTGTGTATTCCGAATTTCTCCATGAGGGAGAATATGCTGAAGGAGAAACACAGCGGAGGATTGGCCAGACATTTTGGTCATGAAAAAACATTCGCAAAGCTGAGCGAGTCATAATTTTGGCCAGGGATGTGATCAGAGGTCAAGAGATTTGTGGATAGATGCAGGATTTGACAGCATTCGAAGGGAAGGAAGCAGAATGTAGGTTTTTATCAACCATTACACATACCTGAGAAGCTGTGGGATGCGATTAGCATGGATTTTGTATTGGGGTTACCATGAACACAAAGAGGATTTGATTCAATCTTTGTGGTGGTGGATATATTTTTCAAGATGGAACATTTTATCCCATGTTAGAAAACCAATGATGCGACTCAGATCACAAACCTGTTTTTCAAAGAAATCATTCGACTTCATGGCTTACCAAGGAGTATTGTTTCAGATCAAGATACAAAGTTCATAGGGCATTTCTGGAGAACCTTATGGAAGAAGTTGGGAACTAACTTGTTGTTTAGTTCAGCGTATCATCCGCAGATGGATGGATAGACAGAAGTGGTAAACATAAGTCTAGGAGATTTGCTGAGAATCTTGGTGACAGAGCACCATAGCAGTTGGGACAATATATTACTGTAGGCAGAGTTTGCTTATAATGACTCTCTTAACAGGAGCACAGGGCATAGTCCATTTCAATTTGTCTATGGCATGCATCCGAGAGGAATTTCTTAACTGAGGGATTCATAATAGACTGCGACTAGGAGCGTTAGTGCAGAAGAATTCGCTGAGGCGATGAAGGAACTTCACAGCCAGGTGTAGGAGCGATTCCAGAATTCAAGCCAGGAGTATAAGCGCAGAGCCGATCAACATAGAAGACAAATTTAGTTTGAGGTTGTGTTGGCATTCGGAAGTCACTCCTGGATTGCTAGCAGGAGCAGAGCCCAAATCCCATCAGTTTTATGTCACAGTTTGTTTAAAGGGTGATCAAATGGAGGAAAACTCAGAACAGCATCGTGTCAACTTAGAAACCAGACTAGGCATGCATGAAAGAGTGAGGTCTTGATAAACTCCAAATAGTGAGTCGTAGTAAAGGGTGAGCAGGTGGAAGACTTGCGCAAGAAGGGTGCAAGGTCTATCACAGACATCCGGTTCGGGACAGACTGAAGAAGAATGCATTCGAACGCAAAATCCTTTTACATTCAAACACAAATACCAGAGGGCACGACAACGTCACAACAAATCCTTTATTGTAACAAGTTGTTCTACTGTGAATCCTCAAGCAAAAGATGAAACAAATATGGAAAAGAAAGGAAACTATTTGTTATAAACCAAGAAGTCTCAGACACAGAGGCATAACCAGGAAACCAGAGTATTTGCTGAAACTTTACAGTCGGGAGCTTAGCTCTACCATCGATAGATACAAAGATGGCAAAAATGCCTACATATACTCAAAACAACAA
>ML796070.1:595271-615840 GCA_009831015.1 Picea engelmannii
CCCCCCCCCCCCCCTTTCGCTTAAAGGTAGAAGGGAGGGGGGGGTCCGGAATGGTCTTCACCGCCGTTGATCCAGGCGTGCTCATCTGGACCGTTGGAGAGATGCACCCCTGATTCCGGACGCCCCCCCCGCTTAAAGGTCGAAAGGCAAGGGGGGTCCAGAATTTGCTGTGCGTCGTCGATCTGGGCACGCAAATCTGGACCGCCCGGTCTTGCTTGTTGCTTACCACGGGCGCGTTATCACCCGAAACTTTGGACAAGTGGGTTTTTACCCCTTCTTTTGCGTTCTAGCCCCCCAATACAAGAATTATCGCTAACAGGTTGGTGACTTAGTTATTTCACATTTGAGAAAGGAAAGATTCCTGAGAGGAACGTATAATAAATTGAAGATGAAGAAAATCGGACCCTGCAAGGTCTTGAAGAAAATTGGAGAAAATGCTTATGGGATCGAATTACCCAATGGGATTGGAATTTCTCCGATATTCAATGTCTCAGATTTATACCCATATAAACCTAAGGACACAGAAGTAGAAAATGAGCAGCCAGTGATCCAGTGGACAAAGAAAATTCCAGTTGTAGAGAAGCCATAGATGGAGTGCATACTAGAAAAGAAAGTGAGCAAGAGGACCAGGCTGAAAGAATATTTTGAATATTTGGTCAAGTGGAAGGGCCATCCAGTTGAAGATGCCAGCTGGGATACTGAAGCAGAGATACAGAAGCATGGGCAGACTGTGCAGGAGCTCATGGACAGGAGCCCATGAAAATTTTCAAGCGAGGGAGCATGATGCAGGAGCATCTCCCATATCAAGCGAGCCAGTGCGGGGCAAAAGACAGTTGGACACATGCCAACACAAATTTTGAAAATTCCTTAGATTGTTGCGCCATCTTAAATGAATTTATTTAAGAAGAGACACACTTGTGTGATGTAATCGGGACCTTGAGCCATACACTCTTGTCCTTAGTAGGTAGGAGGCATTTAAGATAGTTAATGCAGGTAGATAGAAATTTAATTCTAGATTAGACAGTTTCTAGAGCACAAGAGGGAAACGGGATATAGACACCCTCATTTTGTTTTGTAAATTAATTGAATCCTGAGCATTGAGAAGAGAAGCAGAGAGCTGTGGAAGAACACCCATGTAGAGAGTTTGAATTAATAGAAGAGGTTGATTCAAATCCATGGTTTTGTGTTTGTTCTCTATGTATGTATGCTGAATGCTATGCTCATAAGTATTTACTTCCTATTATGCATTTGTTTTACATCCTATGTATGAATGATTTCTTGCTGAGTGTTTGAAATCTGAGAAAGGAAGTAGGAGAAATGAGTTTCAATTGTTTCTCTATCTGAGCAAGGATTCCTGCAAGGAGTGCAGTTGAAGTCGTCCGCAAGGAGTGCATTGACAGAAGGCTCAGATAGTTTAAACTCTTGTTCTCGTTCACTCAGAAGTGAAATTGGGTTATAGGAGCCGTGCAAGGAGTGCACAGGCTAAGGAAAGTCTCAGTTGTGAATCTAAGAGAAGCATTGGAGGGCTGCTGCTGCAGGTGTGCACAGAGTCGAAGAGTTCTCAGATATTTGAAGACATATGGAGGTTGCCGCAAGGAATGCACGCAAAACAAAATCTTTTCTAAGACTCAGAGTTGTGAGAAAGCTTAGGAGGGATAAATCCTTTGAAGCTATTGAAGGTAGCACAAAGAGTTGGAGCATATCGAGTGACTCAAGGCAACAGAGGTTTGGGTCATAGTTGATTAAGTCCCGAAAGGTATCAGGATATCGACACTTAGGATATCGGGGATATCGAGGACGTGAGGAGAGTCACTCGACACCCGAAACCCCAAATTAGGGAGGTTTGGATCTGAGCTGTTTGTTTGGGAGCGGACGTGTGTCGCGAGATTTTCCATATCAGGGACTCGGATATCGGAGGACAGAAGGGGAAGTCCTTCAACTTCGTGAGCGACGAAGTGGCGAGAAGACTAGGAGCCATCCATCTGAGGAGGACAGGTGGCAGAGATCGAAAGATCTCGCGAAATCGGAAGTTTGCAGGGTGAGAGCCCAAACATTGGATGCTCCAAGTTGCGAAGACACGAGGAGCGAGAAGAAGAATAGCCGTTGGATCTGGGTCGTAGGAGGACCGTTGGATCGGGAACCCCATCGCCTATCGCGCATTCGGGGTTCGGGGGTTGAGAGGGGTCACTTTCAACTTCAGAAATCATGAAGTGCCGAGAATGGAGGCTCGCGTGGACATGTGGCAGAATCATAAGATGGGGCCCGCATGGTTGACCGGTGGACACGCGTTGCTTGGTGAAAGGGGTCAACACTCCGTTGAATTCTCCCATCTTGGGGATTCGCGGGATAAGAGTGTGAAGGATTGATGCTTCAACCTGCGAGGTTGCGAAAAGCAAAAAACATGAAGGGAGGAGTCAACCCGGCGTTGACCTATCACGTCTCGGGAGATCGTAACAGGAGGGCACGAGAGTTTGACTCATGAACTCACGAAGGTACGAGTTGCAAGAGACACTGATAATTAAGCCCTAGCCTATGGTTACATGTGGGGAGGGCGCTGACAAGGAAAGGACCCATAACCGTATCGTCGGTTCGGGTATCACAAGATTGGAAAGGAAGAGTCGGAAGATTCGACTCACGAACTCGCGAGATCGCAAGATTTAGTTTGATCTCCCAATTGTAAAGAGGAGATCCCATGGAGAGTTTTTTGTGGGTACGGATTTCCCAATAGGGAAATAAAAGAGCCTTAGTGTTCTTCGGGCCAGTAGAGAAGAGAATATCCTGTGAGTGGATATGCTTACGAGCGTGCCTGCATCATTGATGCATGGTTGATGCATGGTTTAGATTTATTGGTACAGGTTTACAATGGTATATCTCACAGTGATAGTGTGACAGTGGTTCCATCATTCTACTTTTACTTCAGGGTGGTAGGATGGGGCAAGCACAGGTGGTTGTAGCCACCTTCCCATTGTAGCCAAAGAACATAGGGGGGTTGTATCCTCCTTCTGGTTGTAGATAGAGAATTGGGGAGTTGGATCTTCCCTCAGGTTGTAGCCTGAGAAACTAGGGGGTTGGAGCCTCCTTCCAATTGTAGCTGGAAAACAAAGGAAGTTGATGCTTCCAATGAATGTAATTCTTCAAGACATATAAGAAAAAAAATTATATGGTTTTCTCTTGATTTGGGTTTCCATGTAAAACACTGGTGTACTGTGTATGTGTGTGGTTGTTTATTTCTTACTGATCATTATTGGATAATAATTCTACATTGATATAACATTTGAAGAAAAAGGATTATAATTACGCTATTACTGATTCACCACCCCTCTCAATAATCCAACAATTGGAATTAGAGCAGGTTCCTTCAGAAATTAGTTTAACCACTGAAAGGTAGATCATGGAGAGTACCAACTCATATAAAAATGGAATACCACAGTTTGATGGACATAAGTATTCTTTTTGGAGCATAAGGATGAAGACATATATACAAGCATAGGGATTTCATGTTTGGCAATCAATTGTAGATGGATACACAACACCAACAGTTCCACCAACAAATGAAAAAGCAGTGAAACTCAGTGAGAATAATTCCAAAGACAAAAATGCACTTTTGAATGGTCTCAGTGATACAGTATTCACCAAAGTTGCACATTGTCAATCTACTAAAGATATTTGGGACAAGCTTCGAAATATTTATGAAGGAGATTCAAAAGTCAAAGTAGCAAAGCTTCAAACTTACAGAGGTCAGTTCGAACAACTAAAAATGAAGGAATATGAAGATATCGTAGCCTATTTCTTACGAGTCGATGAAATAGTGAATGCAATCATAGGATTGGGAGAAGAAATCAAAGAATCTGTAATTGTTCAAAAGGTACTAAGATCTCTTTCTATGACATTCAACCCTAAGATATCAGCACTAGAAAGATCGGATCTAAACTCAATAAGAATGGATTAAATGCATGGAATCTTCACAGCATATGAGATGAGAACTGAGACAGACACCCTGTGTGTGATCACACCTCTAGATCAAAATGAAGGAGACAAGTAAAATGAGCCAGCTAATGATGATGCGTAGAGATTGATAATTGATTACATTTATAAGATCATAGGGTGGAGGGAATATTATATAAATCCCACCGTATATGGAGAATTGAGTTGGTGGAAAGTCAAGTCTTATAACACCGACTCTGAAGATGTTGTGGAAAGGTGCCAGCATAAACTATATGAATTGTTGACAAGGAGGTTTGCACATATCCCCATTGCAGAGAAGCATTTGGGATTTTCCTATTCAGTTCTCATCTCATATGCTGTGAAGATTCCATGCAGTTCATCCATTCTTATTGAGTTTAGATCTGATCTTTCTTCTAGTGCTGATATCTTAGGGTTGAATCTCATAGGAAGAGATCTTAGTACCTTTTGAACAATTACAGATTCTTCGATTTCTTCTCCCAATCCTATGATTGCATTCATTATTTCATCGACTCGTAATAAATAGGCTACGATATCTTCATATTCCTTCATTTTTAGTTGTTTGAACTGACCTCTGTAAGTTTGAAGCTTTGCTACTTTGACTTTTGAATCTCCTTCATAAATATTTTGAAGCTTGTCCCAAATATCTTTAGCAGATTTACAATGTGCAACTTTGGTGAATATTGTATCACTGAGACCATTCAAAAGTGCATTTTTGTCTTTGGAATTATTCTCACTGAGTTTCACTGCTTTTTCATTTGTTGGTGGAACTGTTGGTGTTGTGTATCCATCTACAATTGATTGCAAAACTTGAAATCCCTATGCTTGTATAGATGTCTTCATCCTTATGCTCCAAAAAGCATAGTTATGTTCATCAAACTGTGGTATTCCATTTTTATACGAGTTGGTACTCTCCATGATCTACCTTTCAGTGGTTAAACTGATTTCAGTTGTGAGAGAACACAGACTATGTGTGTAAATTAAAGAAATCCTTTTATGGTCTAAAACAGGCTCCTAGAGCATGGTACTCCATACTGGATATGTATCTACAGCAAGCAGGGTTCAGAAAAGGAAGTACATACAACAACCTCTACATTAAGGTAAGTTAAGGTTATATTTTATTAATTGAAGTTTATGTTGATGATATTATTTTTGGTAGTGATGATGACAGGTTAAGACAGAAATTTGCAAAACACATGCAGAATGAATTTGAAATATCATTACTTGGAGAACTATCCTTCTTTTCAAGACTTTAGATACGTCAAAGAAACCAAGGAATTTTTATTTCTCAAACCAAGTATATCAGAGAAATGCTAAAGAGGTTAGGAATGGAAGATTGCAAACCAGTTATCACTCCCATGAAAACCAGTTATAAGTTGAGCAAAGATGATGAGTTGAAGTCTACAGATTAGAGCCAATACAGGTCAATGATTGCATCCTACTATATGTGACAGCATCCAGACCAGATGTAATGGAGAAAGTTGGATAGGTGGGATGATTTCAAGAAACACCAAAGGACTGACATGTATTAGCAGTAAAGAGGATCTTCAAATATCTCAAAGGAACATAAGAGTTTGGATTATGGTATCCAAAAGGAAAAGATCTATCACTTATTGCCTACGCAGATGCAGATTGGGCAGGTTGTATTGATGACTGGCGAAGCACTAGTAGAGCAGCGTTCTACTTAGGTGAGTGTTTGGTATCATGGATAAGAAAGAAACAATCATCAATATCTCTATCTACAACCGAGGCAGAGTATATTTCAGCAACAACATTTTGTACACAGGTTCTTTGGATGAAACAAACTTTGACAGATATACAGGTTGAGTATGATGAGCCCATTCCAATATGTTTTGATAATACAAGTGCCATCAGTATCTCAAAAAACCCAGTGATGCACTCCAAGACGAAGAAAATTCCAACCAAGTATCAATTTCTACGGGAACAGGTTGTAGAAAAGAACATCAGAGTTGATTATGTGGGAACAAAAGAACAAGTGGAAAACATATTTACAAATCCACTTCCATGGGAATCCTTTGAATCTATTCGCCAAATACTTGGAGTTATTTCTACTCCAAAATGAATTATTTTTGAATGTTTTTTGAATGCTTATCTTATATGTCTTACATGTACACGAGGAAGCACTATAAAAGGACAGTTCAATTAGGGGGAGCAGTACCAGATGGAAATATACCTTTTCCATTGATGACAAAGGGGGAGAGATTTATCATATGCAGAGGACAGAGGAAGATTTATCAGATACAAAGGACGGAGGCATGGTTCCAGGGGGAGCATGAGTGATATGATTGCAGTATTGCATCAGAGTGTTTCCATCAATGCCAAAGGGGGAGATTGTTGATTAATGTTGGTTGTCATTGATGTCAACCCTTGAAGAAAGCCCCGTAGCACAAGGGTTTGGGTAATGAACCCAAGATTGTTTGATGTAAATATGACTCATTATTGTTTTTTCATGGTTGATAAGAAGTAAATATCGATGAACTCCAAAGTGGTCCCCTTATTTTGAAACCCCTCACAGGAAGATGCTTTGCGGAGAAAGAGAACCCATATCTCAGACACAATACAACTATATCATCAACAATATCGTACCCCCCTCGACCCAAGTCCTCTTGACCTTTATTTATACATTACAATCACTCACTAACATCCTTAGGTCAAAACCGAGGAGTAAAAACCCTGGATACCAAAACCCTAGGTCAATTTGACCCATGTTTTCTGGGCTTCGCCAGCCTGTCTTTCCTTCCTTCTCACGCGGTGCTCCAAAGAATCCAATGGTGGATTTTTATGCTTTTTGACTTGTCCACGATCCTTCTTCTTTGTTGATCTGTCATCCTTTATCTCCTCGTTCAACGGCTTACATTTTCGCACTTCGCTCTGTCTTTTCTTCTCTTTTGCTCACTTCGACCCAGTGAATGTCACTATGTCTTCCACGAAGTTTGCATTTTACTTCTTCTTCCTTGATATTTGCTTCCTTCCCTAGCCAAGGGATAATAGGCCCCCAAAACTCACCTCCGACTCATCCTGAGGCACTTCATATCTGATCCTTTTGTTTTACTTCAACTTTGGGCTGTGCAGTGCAGCGTTTTATTTTTGTTGTATGCCTCCTCTCCGTCCTTGTGAAGACTATATTTTACGTGTCTGGTACCCAGTTTCAACTGCACTTGGTACCTAGACCCTTTTATGATTCTTACCGAGAGTTGTGAGGCAACTAGTTTTCATAGTAAAACTTCAGTCGACGCCCATCCACCAAACCTTCCTTCCATTCTCCCTTCAATGTCTTCAGTTGTGCAGCTCCTCCTTCTGTAACATAGGCGATCTCATATGGCCCGAGACAATGTGTTTTGAACTTCCCATGATGTTTTAGGAACTTTCTGTCATACACTAGTACCAGATCACCTTGCTTAAATTCCTTCTTCTTGATGTGCCCGTCATGATAGGACTTTTCTCTTTCCTTCTGAGCCTACTGGTGGAAACCTGCAATAAATCTATCTTCTTCAAGTTCAACTATGTGTGCGAGCCTCTCTTGAACAATGCGAGTATCATCCATACCTATAAAGGAAGTGATTCTTAAGCTTGGCACCAAGTATTCCATCGGGACAACAACTTCAAGATCATAGACCAACTTAAAAGGGGTCTGCATGGTCAACTTTCTGCAAGTAGTTCTATAGGCCCACACTACCGTTGGTACTCTTAAATCCCAGTCATCCCTGTTCACACTGCAAATATTTTTCAGTGTTGTCTCCAAGATTTTGTTGAATGCTTCAACTGTCCCATTTGCTTGTGGATGGTAAGGTGTGCTTTTCTGATGATGTACTGCAAATTCCTCAGTCAGGGATTCAACTGTCTTATTGATGAAGTGTGTACATTGATCACTCATAAGGATCTTGGGGCATACAAACCTGATTATAATACCATCAAATATGAAGCACGCAGTTGTAGTTGCACTGCAGTCCTTAACTGCTCTTGCTTCATCCCATCTAGTCAAGTATTTTATTGTCGTAATGATGTACTTTTCTCTTGTGTACTTTCGTGGTGGGTTTATAGGTCCCACGAAGTTAATGGCCCATTTCTCAAATGCTTGTAGGGTCATTTGTGGTGCTAATGGATTTTTGTCTCTTCTGGATGGTTTCTCAACTCTTTGGCATATGTCATAGGCTCTGGCATAATATTGATCATCTATGTGTAAGGTAGGCCACCAAAGGCCAGCTCTCAGAATCTTTTGCGCAGTCTCTTTCCCTACTTAATGTCCTCATGCGACGCCTTCATGAGATTATGTGAGGATCATTGGTCGTTCTACTTCCATAACACACCTCCTTAATATTTCATTAGGTCCCATCTTGTATAGCTATCCATCTATAAGTGAAAAGTCTGCAGCATGCACCACTATTTGTTTCTTCTGGGGAATTGTATACTCACTCAGTTCCATTCCTATTGACAAGAACTGGATGATGTATGCTAAGTGGTCATCAATCGTTCTAATAGCTAGTAGTTGTGCATCCGACAGTGTGTTCTCCAAATTGGTTGGATCTTCTCCATGTTCTATCCTTGATAATTGGTGAGGACCTTTGTTCATTATTCCTGGCTGAACCACAACCTCAAATTCATATTCCTGAAATAACAACAGCCATCTGTATATTCTCCCCCCCAACACTGGCTTGTTGACTAGGTACTTCAGCGCAGAGTGATCAGTAAACATTTTAAATTGTCCTCCCAACAAGTAGTGGCCGAGTTTCTATAGTGCATACACCATGGATAATCCTTCTCTTTCTATACCGGTGTAATTAATTTCAGTTGTAGATAGCTTCCTACTAGCGAAAGATAACGTGTGGTCGATATCCCCTTCTCCAGGTTGTGATAATACTTCTCCTACAACAATAGAAGACACATCAACATGTACAAGAAACTCCTTGCTCCAATCTGGGAAAACCAGGATGGGCGTAGTAACCATCTCTTTCTTTAGTGTATTGAGGCTCTTCTGGCATTATTTTGTCTAGATAAACTGACAGTATTTCTTGAAAATCTTCTCCATTGGCGTGGTGATCTGGGCATACACTTTCATGAATTTCCTATAATATCCAGTATGGCCTAACGTAGTGCGTAGTTGTTTGACTGAAGTGAGTCGTGGTAAATCAACTATAATTGCAATTTTAGATGGGTCAATCAACAAGCCCTGCTTGCATACAATATGACCTAATAGAAATCCAAATGGTGAGAAGAAGATGCACTTCTTCAGGTTCAAAGAAATTTGAAACTGCTTGCATTTTTCCAACATTAGACTTAGACATTCAATATGATTTTTCAACAAACTAAATATAGTCCAGTCATCAAAATATGATGCTAGAAATTTATGCAGAAACTCTTTGAACGCTTCAACCACCACCCTGGAAAAGATGGTTGGGGATTCTTCAATCAAAATGGAATTACTGTATGCTGGTAGGATCCCCATTCTGTGGCAAACGTGGTCTTTTGGTGATCTTCCTTGGAAATGTGGATCTGATGGTATCCTAAAAATCCATCTGTAAAAGAATATACCTCCTGGCCTCCCACGTTATCTAACACTTCATCTGTAAATGGTGTAGGAAAAGGGTCATGCAGACAAGCATTTGTTCAGCTTCTTGAGATCTACACAAATCTTGATCTCGCCTGTCTTCTTGTCTTGTACCACCATAGGGCTGATCAACTTTGACTCTTCGACAAGTTCTATAGTTCTTGCTCCCAGCATTCTGTCGAGCTCAATATTCACTTTTTCCTTATATTCCAGGTTCAATCTGTAGGGTCTTTGCTTGACTGGCTTCACATCTGGTTTTAAAGGTATTCTCATCTCTCCCATAGGTCCTTTAATACCCTTCATATCAATGAACTTGGTTGGAAACAAGTCCTAATACTCGTGCAACAACTCTGTAATCTTGTTAATGATAGCAACATCCCAATAATCTCCGACATTGGAAAGATTCGATGTCTCCTCTGTTCCAATATTGAATATTTTAATCTTTATTGGTTGTCCAATAAATGGTAGCTCAAGTCCTATTCCTTCCACATCTCTTTAGTCTTCTGTCTCTACGATGTTCACCTTCCTCACACCATCATCTTCATCAACATTGATGGTGTAACAACTCTGCAGTTTCTGGAGGGGCATAGTCCATTTGTCCTCTTCTTGTTCCAAAGGGAGGCTAGATGCCTCTTCAAATACTTTATGTCTCACAATCTGTAATGCTTGGTCTACTGAAGGATACTCACTTTCAAGTAAAAAGGTAGTTACAAAATTCTGAATCATACCTTCCCAATCTGCAGTGATGAGGCACAACTCCACTTGAAGGTACCAGTTTATAAGTATAGTGTCCAACGTGTTAATGAATTTGTGCACCCATTGTTCTTGAGTGACATAACTCCAGGCTTCTTCGCATCTTCGCACATGGTCCTTTGGGTAGATTCAACCTGTGTAACTTACTTCGCAGCTTTCTACTTGTGCCAAGAACCGTGTTTTCATCAATGTATGACATTTTATTCAATCTATGATATTACTTTTATGTGTCCCCCACCATCTTGCTAGTGTGGCTTTTAGGGCCTCATCCATGGCCAAAAATCTTTGATGTCATTGTACACTTGCTTCAAAGTCTGATAGGAAGGCTTCTAATGGATTCAGACCATCAAATGTGGCTAATTTACTTACTGTTGTGCCAATCCAGCGAACATCTCTGGTTAATCTAGCACATCTCCTAGTAGATACTTCATACATTTGGTTTTTCCAGTTCTCCAACACTTCTTCTGAATCTGATGAACACGCGCTATCACTTCGCCAGCTTAAGTTCCCATCGACTGTAGGATTAATGTAATCTTGTTGTCTGGCTGTTAGTTTGTATATGTTTTCTAGTGCATATGCGCAGTCTTGATCTCTGATGGGCTCTCTGTATCGCTAACCTTCATCTGGATCTAAAGGTGCGATGAACCTAAGTCCATCTCCTTCAAAAGTCATACATATTTTCTTTAAGTCAACAACAGTAGAGTTATTGAAGGCCCAATAAATTCCTAATAGTGGAGGGTAAGGGCAACTGTCATCTACTATTTCAATTATTTCAAAATCTACAAATGTTCTTACTCCATCAATGTCCACAGGGACATGCTCCAATCGTCCATATGGGATGACAGCTTGTTGGTTAGCCATCCTAATCCTAATAGAGGAATAGATCAACTTCATCTTTCCCGTATGTGCCCAGGTTTGCTTCATCATGACATTGACCTCTGACCCTAAGTCGAGGACCACATAGTCTATCTCATACTCTCCTATTTGAGCGTTCAAATGTAATTCCTTATTTTTCCTTCTCTTCTTACCAATTTGGTGTATTGCCCTATTCAAAAAGGGGTCTATCTTTCATAGCTCATATTGTTTGATTAGATTTTGTATCTCTTGTACATCGTTTTTATCCTGAATCAATTTAATACAAGTGTATAGAAATTCCATGAGCTTTCTTACCTCTTTTCCCTCTCCTGGTGAAGCAGGCTGATCAAATGCCAGAGGCATTCCATATTCTCTCACTTCTTGTCTTGTCTTTGATGTATATCCTTGGTTTCCTCTGAATTCTTTCCTAGCTTCCTCGAACATCTGTCTTTCTTTTTTTGCATCAAGAGTTTGGGTCTTCTCTGCAGCTTTTCGAATTCCCGAATCTTCTATAGTATTCCCTTGTGTCAGTTTGTCTTTTCCTATAACAGATCCTCCTCTAGTTATAACAAAAAATCTAGGGTATTCTCCATGAGGTTCAACATATATCAACTGCACTTGTGGGTTTTGTTGGGGTCCTCATCTTTCCTGAAGCTTAGCTAGAACTACAGGACAATCTTCTATAACACGGTCAAATGAGTTGCAGTAGCTACAAGTGGTACAAGGGTTCTGATAATCCCTTGTGAGGTGTCCTGGATGTGTGAAGTTATAACAGATGATCTATCCTTGGCCTCGACTCATTCCTCCTCGTCGTCCTCTTCCTCTGAATCCACTATGAGGATTGAAGTTTCCTCTTCCTGGAGAGTTGTAATGTGTAGTGTTTCCTTCTTGTTGTACTTCACCTTGGATCTTATATATATCTCTTGAACTTTCATGTGTGAGATCATAAGCCCTAAAATCCCTATCATCATGTCCTACAGACTTACAGAATGTACAATACAAATTTTTAGGTGTCTGAGCATAATTTTTCATATAATATCACTCACCTGTACGATGTATGTTTCTGCATACCTCACACTAGGGTAAGGTGACTTGCTTCAAGGGGCTCGGAGCTCTAGAAGCCAAATATTCATTGAATAAAGGGAAATGTTTCGTTTCATGACCTTATGATCTACATCTGACACACTAGATGTCTTCTCTTTTATCTTTTCCCTTGTCTTTCTTCATATCTTCGACCTGCAGAGACAAGCTAGTTAGATGACTCGGGATCTAACTCATGCCTGAACTGGATTCTCCCATAGGGGTTTATTCGAGCTTCATGGAGATCTCCAATGCTTCTACCTATGAAGAAATATTCTATTGCATCAGAGGAACTCTGATGTGTGGTAGAAGGGCAGGAATGAACCATTCCTTTTTATGCTCGTCTGGGATATGAAAAGGTAATCGTCCTATTAATGTCTTGAATCTCTAATCGAACTCCCAAACAGGTTCAGCTACCTTCTGCTTGATCTCTTTCAGCTCTGTGATACATTGGGATTCTGAATTAGTTTTCTTGAATTATTCAATCAACATGTTATTGATATGATTCAATGTCTTAGGATGTGCAAGTCCTTGGACAAGTTTCATGTACCAACTTAGTGCACGATCTTTGAGAGTTGTATTGAACTGGGTTCTTTTGATAGCTTCATTAGTGACATTCTTAATGTTCCAAAATGTTTCACATAGGAAGCAGTGATGATCGATATCTTCATATCCATCTCCCCTAAAGATAAGGAGTCTCATCTCATCTGCCATAGATCTTCCTAGGGTTCCTGATTGAATATGTGGTGGGATACTATGGACAGTGCTTTGGACCCTCTAGTGACTGGGATTACTCTAGTTGCTTAAGACTGAATCAACAGGAAGGATAAAAATACTTACTTTGATGGTTTGCACGGTTCATGAGTTTTTAGGTTCTCCTCGGTGAATCTGTTCAGCTTGTCCTTCCTTTGTCCCGACGGCTTCTAAATGTTCTTCATCTGTCAGATCTTCTTCTTCTCCACTGTAGAAACCCTCCTCCCCGTAGTTCTTATTAAACATGTTTGCAAGGTGGACCTCTCAGAACACTCTCCCACTATGCGTATATCCAGCTTCTGTGTCGTTGTCTTTGTCCAAATTCTTGAACATTATCTTTTCTCGATCTGACCAGTCTATTGTATCTTCATTATGTTCTTTTCATGCAATAGCGTCTTGAGTCTCAACTTCAGGAATTGTAGAAATTTTCCTCTAGGTCCCTTGAAGAAATATCTTTCAGCTTGGTTGCATGAATCTACTCTATCAATAGAAAACTCTGTGATGTACCCTCCAATGATACTATCAAACTAGTGATCTGCTACTCATGATACGGTGTTATCATCTTTCTTGACCTTCTTGATCAAATCCGACATCCAAACCATAAGAAGTCTAGATCGGATCTCTAACTGGGTATCAGCTAGTCTAGCTATCCACTCATATAGCTCCTGATGGATCCCTCCAAAGAATATCTCGTGTATGTCAGTGAATATGTATGTTTGTAGCAAATCTTCAGTACTTATCTTGGGTCTCTTGTTCTGGGCTTCAAAAAAGTCCCTCTCTTGATCTTCTATCCACTTCTAGATCTTTGTCTTTGATTGGAACCACCTTGACATTCCCTCACAAAGATTCTTGTCCCAGTAAAAGAACCATTTGTTGGCGTAGGGGAATACCTAGGGTTCAACTCTAGGAGCCCACCAACAATACCTAACTATTGTCTCTTTTGGAAGCACCTGCGAAGTAGATGCAGTCTCACCTGAAGCAGTTAAGAGGGGGTTGTAGGATAGAGATGTCTACAACTAAGGGGAATATCAAGTGGATATACTATAGAATAACACAACATATATATATCACTTATCCAACTAGATCTAATTCACACCACTATAGATCTAATCTACCACAACAATGCAAAGAACAATATAAGAATGATAAATATCAAAGCATAAATCACACATTCGACACAAGATATATGTGGTTCACCCTCTCTCTAGGGCTATGTCCACAGAACTGTGCTATAATATATTTGAGGTAAAGCATACAGTTCTTGTATTCACTCTTAGATAAAAGATCTTCTTTCTTCTCTTGTCTTTCTCTTCCCTCCCTTCGCACCCAGCTGCCAAGTTGATCTTGGCACCCAGGTGAAGATCTTACAATACTAAAAGGCTCTCTCACTCGTCACTTCTCTCTCACAATACAATAATCTCTCAGACACAATACAAGTAGATCAACAACAATATCATACCCCCCTCGACCCAGGTCCTCTTGAGCTTTATTTATACATTACAATCACTCACCAACAACCTTAGGTCGAAAATTAGGTGTCAAAACCCTAAATACCAAAACCCTATGTGTCTAAAACCCTAGGTCAATTTGACCCGCATTTTCTGGGCTTTGCCAGCCTGTCTTTTCTTCCTTCTCCTGCGGTGCTCCAAAGCATACAACGGTGGATTTTTATTCTTGCTGACTTGTCCACAATCCTTTTTCCTTTATGATCTATCATCCTTGATCTCCTCGTCTAACGGATTTCTTTTCCGCACTTCGCTCCGTCTTTTCTTCTCTTTTGCTCACTTCGACCCAGTGACAATCACCTCTTCTTCCTTGATATTCATTTCCTTCCCTAGCCAAGGGCCAGCACCAAGTATCTGTGGTAAAAAAAGCATCTTGTTGCTCATTTTATTTTGAGAGTTACACTTTGTGGAAAATAGGGTTTGTGGCTAGTCCTGAAACTAGTCAAAAATAGGTGTTTCGGGTAAAAACGTCATAACTTATTCATAACAGATCCAAATTTAGTGAGACCAAACGTGTTGGTTAGGGTACCATATTTAGTATTTTTTGTAATAGTTTCAGATCAATTCAACAAATATTCTGTGTGGGGCACTCTCTACAAGGTCTCTTTCTAGAATAAGCCAGAATTCAGCAAGGTATGCCATTTTTTCTATAACTCATTTTCTGAGAGGTTCCAAGTAGTGACACCTAGAGGAATTGCACAAAACACATGAGAGAACATTGTTTATAAGTGTTAGATCTTTATACATTACAGGTTCAAAGTTATGATTACTTCAAGATAGGGTTGCTGACTACTCCAAAACTAGGCATGTGAGACTAAAGAAAAGTTTGATGAAAATGCTAGTCTCTTGTTGTTAAAGTTAAGGAACGTTTGCAGGAATGTGATCATATACACCAAGTCTATTACAGAGCTACAAATAATATTTGGATGATGAAATTGATGAGGAATTTTTGTTGAGGTACATGTTGAGTACATGATTGAGACAAGTAGTTGATGATTTGGCACATACATGAGGTGTATAGTTGATAATGTTGGTACATATTGATGAGTCATAATTGATGAGTAGTTGACACATGATTGGTAAATACTTGGTACATGTTTGGATTCACTTGTTTATGGTACATGTTGATTACAGGTTGTTTGGTACAGGTTGGTGGATGGTCGATGAACTTATTTATGGTACAAGTTGATTACAGGTTAAGGTACAGGTTGATGCATGGTTGATGCATGGTTCAAATTTATTGTTACAGTTTTACAACAATATATCTCACAATGATAGCATGATAGTGGTTCCATAATTCTAATTCTACTTCAGGGTGGCAGGACGGGGCAAGGACGGGTGGTTGTAGCCACCTTCCAGTTGTAGCCAGAGAACATAGGGGGGTTGTAGCCTCCTTCTAGTTGTAGCCAGAGAATTGAGGAGTTGGATCTTCCCCCAGGTTGTAGCCTGAGAAACTAGGGGGTTGGAGCCTCCTTCCAGTTGCAGCTGGAAAACAAAGGAAGTTGGTGCTTCCAATGAATGTAATTCTTCAAGAGATATAAGAAAAAGCATTTTGTGGTTTTCTCCTGATTTGGGTTTCCATGTAAAACACTAGTGTACTGTGTATGTGTGTGATTGTTTATTTCTTACTACTCATTATTGGATAATAATTCTACATCGATATAAAAGTTGAAGAAAAAGGATTATAATTATGCTATTACTAATTCATCCCCCCTCTTAGTAATCCAACAACATGTGTTGTTGTGAATTTCAGTGGATAGACACACAGTGACATTGGACACACCACAAGTACTTATAGGCCTTGCACGAGCTACTCAGAAAATGAGTTGTTCCCCTAGATCTTGGGATTTCCATGACACATATAAAAGAGTTTCATGTGCAAGGAATTGGATTTTCTACAACATATGTGGAAAATGAATGAACACCTCCTTGTTCATTCACAATTAAACCCATTGAGAAAATAGATGAATACTACAAGAATAATGTAGTTGGAGGTAGTCAAAGAATGTTATTGGACGCATAAATACCAAGTCCAACCCCTCAATGGACGAAATATATAGGATGAATACAAGTGACATGTAAAGACCGGATTTGAATTAACGTTTAAATTTCTACCAAATTACTGTAATTTCTGTAATTTCTATAAGCTTTACAAGAAGTAAAATTTTCATAATTTTCAAATTATCTCAACACTTATGCTAACACTTATGCAAGTAGAATTTGGCAATAAGTAATAAATCTAAGTAAACAATCCATGAATTTGAATTTACATACCTCACTCTGATTCTATCCGCAACAACTTGCTCCCTTCGCTTGAACCTGATGCTGCTCCTTAGGACGCCCCAAAACCAGCCACCCTGCCGACTAGTAATGCCTAGCCCTAGGACATCAATGGATGTCCTAGCCCTCCGAGCCCAAAACCTCCTCAGCCCCCCGATGCACTGTAAATTCCACTGTAAACTCACTCTCCCCAATACTCCAAGTTCTCCCCTCTCCTCGAATGAATGCCCCTCCATAATCCTTCTCCACTTCCCTTATTCCTCCTTCACCGCCCTTCCTCCATTAACTCCCCCCACCAAATACCTTATCCCTTTATTAATGCCTTATCCATTCATTTATTACTTAACTTAACGTATTGGTTACGTTATCCCTTGTGGGATACGTAACCCAATTAAACATTATATTTTATTATCCACCCATTTGTTCAATACTTAATTAATCAATTAATTAATTAATAATCAAATTAATCATTAACCCTTAATTAAAGAGTTATTCATACTTAAACTAATCATAATAAAAAATAATTAATTAATATCAGATAATTAGTTAAGGTTATTTAAGAATCAATTATAGTTTAGCTAATTTTTAGGATTATTTATTAAATTAATCATCTTAATAATTAAGGGTCATTACATGACGCAACATTGTGGCTCACTAGGGGTTGCTACAATTATGTCACCAAAGAGGACCCACTGACAGGGTGCGAAGGACACATGCATGACACCCCCAACGAGTAACTCTTGTGCATGTATATAGTGCCAGTGTTCTCTTTCATTAAGATAGTGACATGTTTTTTATACAATACCTAAGGAAAACACCACTAAGCAGGCCATCAAAATTAAATTATATGATCTCCCTTGAATATTCCACATTTTTGGTGGCAAAATCGATCATCATACATCATTAATACAAAAGTATTGATATGCTTCATGGATCATGACCAATGGTGAAGGCATCTAATGCAAGTTTCGATCATTTGTCTATTGATGGGAATGTCAAAATAGTATAAATTTGAATGAACTAGAGGAAAGTGACAGTTACCCTACAACACTTCAATTTCTTAATGACCCCCAACATGCCTCCTAGTTATTTCTCCATATCGGATCGGTAACTATCAATTTTCCCACTCTCTTCCATGCAGTCATTGGAGAAATTATCCACGTCCCATAACCGACTTCTCTCTTTTATCCACCACGACCTCGGTTTCTCCTTGTTCAGTGTTATTTTTCAATGTTCCACTCATTCATCTCCCATCTCATGGTGCACTTTCACAAAAATTCTATGACATTTGATTCCCATCCTGACTGTGTAGCCCTTGAACCCATAGGCCAATTTTCACATAGATTGAAACTTCATCATTAGTTTCTAAGAAGCAACCCTACTCTCTTATTTTCCATAGTCCATAGTATTTTATTTGGAATAATACCTACTCTCATATGTTCCCATGGATAATCACAATTGTGCAAGTGGATAAACCAAGACTCTAGGCTATCAGTTCCACCAATCTTAGAGGTCCCCGTCTTCTTCCTTTTCTTATCAGAAAAAAAAGAAAATAACATGATGATGCTCTCTCTTGATGGAACTTAATTTCATATTGAGGGTTGGTGTTTGGACAATGTTATTTAAACAAATTCCTCATTCACCATCATAGAATCCCAAATTTGCAACTCACCTTGGCGATTTCTTGTCTCCTTCCAAGACCTATGTCGGGTTGTAGTTATATCTTGGCCAGATGATTTTCTCTTACTCAATCCTTACCACAACCATAAATTGTTTTGATACTTTGATCTACCATTGATGATTATTTTCTCTTACTCATTTTTTGTCCCAGTCATTTGATGGGGAATTTAGCTTGAGGACAAGCCAATTAATAGTGGTGGGGGATTATTGGCATCCAAATTATTGGGTTAATCTCACGTGCACACACAAATGAAGTTGTGTGCACCTATTCTAGTTTTGTGCACACCCATTCTATTTTTATGGATGCCTAAGCTAATGCACTATGATTGAAAAGAAGTGTATGTTGGACCGAGTCCTGATATTGTGAGCTAAGTCGAAAGTATACCAAACACTACTACATATTGAAACATTTGCGACGATAGTACTCTTTTGTTGAAAAATTCAAGAGAAAAAGTTCAATTATTCAATTTTGATCTAAATCCGCATCGTATTCCTCGCTATCTCGATGAATGTACTTTGTCTAAATCAATATGGTCAAAGGTCATCGCAAGAGCGACAAATGACTGTTAAATATGACAAATAAATAGGTAAAAAAAAGGAAATATTTAGTTTACGGTCATCACAGTTGCGACGATGGTGGCCTAAATTGAACTATAAATATTTGATGATTTAAAGATGTTGCACAAATATTTCTATAACAATTACGGTTCCGAAAGGATATTTTTGTGCAGAAGAATGTCGCAGAATATAGTTAGAGGTGGGGAAAAACGTAAAGCGAGTGAAAAGGGTGATGGTAGATGTTATTTCCCTTGTAAAAATTGTTGCCTCATATGGCCCGTAAGATTTTTAAGAGCAACAGCTACAAGACATTGTAGGAAATATGGGCACATTTATGGTGGATTGAATGAATATCGTCCCATGGTAATTAGCTATATATTCATTATCTTTTTTAATTTTGTCAATTTTATATAAAATTATATATATGTATACATATTGTTTGAATGTTTGTTACAGTATACACTAATTTTGCATGATTGTTTGTAATTATAAAGTTAGAGTTTCCCTTTAACTTTCCGCAGAATATTGCACCAAGTATTAGTATAAATGATGTTGTACAAGGTGTGAAACATCATGACCAAACAAATGAGGATCTCATGGAAGAATATGATGGGACAAATCAAGTTAATGATCCCATGGAAGAAGATGATGGGACAAATCAAATGATCCAAGATTTTTTTGTGCACCCGGATGAGGATGGGGACAATGTTGGTATTTATGATGAACCTCTATTAGAAAATGAAAATAAACGACTTTATGAAGGATCAAGAGAAAATCTTCTCTCTGCTACATTGCTGCTAGTGAACTTAAAGGTTATGAATAATTTGTCTAACACTTGTATGCCACAGATCGTAAGGTATGTAATATCTTTCATCTTATATTATACATAAATGTTGACTTTTTTCTATTTTTTTTTAGGGTTAATTAATGTGTAAAATAAGAATGCAATTTTTACGATTAATATTCTTACATTAACTAGTTATTTATTATGTTGTAAATTGTTAGGTGAATTTTTGTTACCATCATCAAATATTTTACCTCGCACATATCGAGGTTTGCATGCCATTATGAAAGACATTAGAATGGATTATCAAACTATAGATGCATGTCCTAATGACCATATTATATATTATGGACAACATGCTTCGAAAACAAAATGTCCACAATGTCTTATCAGTAGATATTGAACTGATCAAGTCATAAAAAGGGTGCCTTGAAAGGTTCTTCGTCATATTCCCATAATTCCATGTTTGCGGCAATTGTTTAGGTGTGAAAGCATAGCACAATTTATGGATTACCATGCACATAATACAAGTGGAGATGGTGTTCTTCGAATGTATGTTGATGGTTCTCCATTTAGGGAAATTGAGGAAAAATGGGAATATTTCAAAGATGAACCTCGTAATGTTAAGCTTTCATTGGTAGATGACGACGTTAATCCATTCGGAGAGCTTAGGTCTATTTACTCAGTGTGGCCTATTTTTGTTATCAACAATAACATTCCTCCTTGGATGTCAATAAAGAGGGAGCACATAATGTTGACAATGATTGTTCCAGGTATTTGTTTACATTAATT
>ML796070.1:660816-682806 GCA_009831015.1 Picea engelmannii
ATATTGGTAATTTCACCCTAGTCTAATTGTGCATCCAAAACTAAAGATATAAAATTTTTATTTAGAACTTTGAATATGATGATGGACTACTAACTAACAACACGTGCACATGCAACTGAAGGTACAACCAAACAGGTACCTGTCATATATTTCTTTTTCGAGTGAGGAAAGCTTAGGACAAATAGAGGCCAGAAATGCGACTGCATCTAGTAGATATGATAAACAAACAAGGACCAGAGGTGAAAAAGTCAGAATAAAGTTTTGTAGATGCATGAAATGTTTTCTTGCCGAATTAGGATCATGCTCTTATGATGATGAGAGAATAAAATGCATAGAGGTTCCACTAAGGTATAAGCATCTGGTGAAACAATGGGAACCTAAGGAACTACCTCCTATATATGTTGACTTCATTTTAGACAATAGGACATATCGCATTGCACCATCCTCTGTGCATGGCTTGGGGCTATTTTCCATGGATGGAATAATTGTAAAATATAATACAATAACTGAATTGATGGACTATGTTGGACCGTGTTACAATTATAACGATTGTATGTGGTTGATCTGGTACATGCGAAGTATGCGAAGATATTCACTCGCCGCAAATTATATACAACTAATAAGAAAGGATAAAAATAAGGGAGCGACTATCTATATTGATGGAAGGCCTAAAGATTTTGACAATATCACAGGGTTTATAAACAACACACGACCTGGGACAACAAACAAACAACCAAATTTCATATATGAGGGACATGAAGAGAATTGGGTAGTCCTATGTGCAATAAAAAAGATAGCTCACGGGGAAGAGTTATTTGTGGATTACCATTTGAATCGAATAGAAACATTGACTAATAGTGTGTAGGTTCTTATGAAACACCTCTTTAAGAAACCTCTACATATTGCATTATATTTTTTTATTATCTTTAACATTGTTGTAAATATTATTTTTAACATTGTTTTTTTGTTATCATTAACAATTTTTTAAATATTTGGGGGTTCTAATTATATTATAATGTGACAGGATGATCGTGGAAAAGGGCCAGCCATAGAACATGTAAATGATTATCAATTTTCGCTTTCATTTTACCTTGTTTTTATTATTTGCTTATATAATTTTATTGAAATAACATTGTTTTTGTTGAAATTATATGTAATCTGCAGGCCGTGTTGATCATTATTCTGCCGATGAGGATGGATTTTATTCATCCTCTGATCTAATGGTCTTAATAAAAAAAAGATTATTAAAGCTAACAAGGAACTTGCTAGCTTCTTAGATCGTCCAAATCAAACTCCCGACATCAAATAAAAGATCAAAATCCTTATGTCACAACTTAACACATATAAGGTAATAACCATAATTTAAAGTGTTTTTTTTTAATGTACTCATATGTTCAATTATGATACTTTGTTCTTTAACTTTTACATTATCTCACGAAAAAACATTTTCTTTTTTATCAAGACATTTTTGGAGCTTGTTCAGTCTGATGTTGGTAGTATTGGTGCTACAGAGACACTACAGAATCTTGATGGGGGTGGTCATACAGGCGTTAGAGTACTATTTAATTCTCCATCTTCCACACCTAATTTAGATAGGATCCATGACACGCACCGCCAGGCATACACACCTCGATCAGAGTCTAGAGATGATGGCGAAGATGAGGATCATAGTGATGTGGTTGTGATGGTTGCATTTCGTGGAGCTAGACGTGTGACAAGCATGGGGACCCTTCCGTGCACATTTTTGGTCAACGATAATGGACTTCCATTAAAACAATCAAGAGTCCCAGGTAGTTTTAATTCATATTTTAATCATTTAATGTTGTCCTTCTCATACAGAAATCATCTAGATTATTAATTTTAAATTAATGATCATATATATTTTTGTGTAGCAAACAACCTTTTTTATAGGCACCTAAAGAGAAAGACCTTGTTGATTTTTGGGGCAACCTTACACATGAGTTGGAATTTCTAGAATCTCAACCTCAAAAAGGAACTTATGGATTATCTTGAAGGCCTCTTTGGAGTAGAAACGTTCAATAAAAAAATGGTCACCTCTGCAACGGGTGAATATTTAAAATATACATGGGATGTTTATAGATGAAGCTTGGCAGGAAATCCTAGGTATGAGCGTCCTCCTTCAATTCCAGAGAGGGAGTGGAAGGCAAACATTGATGATGAAAAAGAGAAGATTTTGAAAAACTCAGGAGAACAAATAATTGGTACACCAAGGTAAATTACAATTTTTTTATTTCAATACGAGCTTTATTTTTATTTAGATCTAAATAAAAGTGTGGTTATATATAACATACTTGAAAATTTTGATGATAGGTTGCCTGACACTTCGAAGGAAACCAAAGCAAGGATTTTCGAACATGGACAACACAAGCTAGGCCAAGGTGGCTAATAGAGGTTACAGTCACAAATTGTAAGTACCCAAACATATTAAGAATATTATTTGTATCACCTTGCAACTTTAGGGTAATTGCAGGCAAAAACATTAAAAAACCATACTCGTATGCAATGCAGGGCGATGACTTCAGAACTGAAACCGTGGAGGAAGACCTCCAAATTGGTTACAAGTATGGTTATAAAGTTGTGGTTGATCGTAGGAAAAGCATGGGTTAGACCCCAAGATCCAATTTGTGGGATAAGGTAAATAAAAATCAGTCCACATTAACCTTTAATTACTTAGAAAATTCATAAATGTTTGATATCGTCCATAATTTAATGTCTTACATTGTTTTAACCAGTGGATAAACACTATAAACGAAACCATTAGTATTGGAAAACATAGCGTTGATAGTGAAATGCATCCAAAAGATCATGGTTCTCCCCAACAACCCCATCCCAGTGAGGTGTAGCCCCAAGATGTTCCTGTGACTGAGGTCCATGACAGTAAAATGTCTATATATTAATCATATACTTAATAATTTTGTACTTATAAATTTTGGCATTTCAATGGCAGAGAATGCCATAATTGATCCTCCTTGACCTGAAGATGAGGTGAATAGGTCGACATCCATTCCAATGGTGCTGACTAGAGGACCAGTAAATAATTACATTGCAGATTTTGTTTTTAATATTAATGAACTACTTCAATGATATTTAAAATTTGGCCATATAAATTTTTTATTTTTTATTTTTGTAGGTGATGGCCCCTCATAGCATCATCCACACTCTGGGTACGATACCATATGTACTCGACATGAAAGCACTGAAACAACATCAACTATTGAAGAGCACCCAGTAAACAAAGACATGGAGATGGATGAATTACTTAAGACCTAGAAAGAACAAAAGAAGACTAAAAGAAATTCATGATGTCAGGTAATAATTTTATAAGACAGTTAGATGTACATTATATAGCTGAACATGTAATGATGCATATAATGCATTGACATTATGGGTACTTTTTCATATGATAATATACACAAGGCTATTTCTATGGCTTGTATATATCTGTGAATGTAATTTTGTTATACACTTAATGATAATTTTAGCTTCTCTTATAAGACTTGGTATATATTGATTCAATACTCCTTGATTCAAGACGTGAGAATGCAAGCAAGACCTAGTGCCTTGTGCTTGGGCTATGGAGTCTAGGCAACAAATAGAACTTGAATATGCAATATGCAACTTCCAAACTCTTGTGACATGATATATGCAACTTTTAAAGTCTTGTGACATGTGACATGTGGCAAGCATCTTTTTCCAAGCAATGTGAAAACTTTAAACTTGGTGCAACATCCAAAAAGAAATTTTTGGGAAGATGCAATAATGAGTTTTAAGGATTAAACATGAGGGGTTGGAAATGGCCATGTCAATCATTTTATAATATTTTTTCAGAGCATTAGCCTTCTTTTCATTGTGTCTCACATGACAAAGAAACAAAATAACATTTCCATTGTCAATTTATATGTGGAGGGTTATTCAAGGTTTCAAGACTTTCTTCATATTGTCCTACTTTAATCCTCTCATGGTCATGTTAATCCATATAGAGGTCCATGATATAAACACTCATTGTTATAATGTTGACATAAATTCAAATCTTCACTTTGTCGATTAGAGGGCACAATTTTGGAAACAATTTAATGTTTTTAGTTCCATGAAATTTATTTAGTTTCTTCAACAACATTAAGGATTAAACATGAGGGGTTGGAAATGGCGATGTCAAACATTTACTCTTTCACACATGTGCATCATCTCAATATTCATGTCTACAATATGTGGAGGGTTATTCAAGGTTTCAAGACTTTCTTCATATTTTCATACTTTATTCTTCTCATGGTCATGTTAATCCGTATAGAGGTTCATGATATAAACACTCATTGTTCTAATGCTGACATAAATTCAAATCTTCACTTTGTCGATTAGAGGGCGCAATAATGGCAACAATGATAGAGTTTTGACCATATGTCAACTAATTTGTCCCTTTAAAAAACATTCATTGATGTGAAAGGGAGAACTGTGTCTATGAGAGGTCCTCTACATATTGAAATATTGATAATTAGTTCATGAAAGTGTCCTAGATATTGAAATACAAATTTGGTGGACCCAACAAACAAATTATTTACCACACCGCCTTTCGCACAAAATGACACTTCCATCAACAAATAAATAGATGGGATAGTACGTTGAATTCATTGATCCAACACAATGGACTCGGTAGTTGATTAGGATGGAAATCCATGAAAGCATCTAGAGAAAAGCCCTATTAGGGAGCCACAATAATCTTTGAACTCAAAATAGAATGGAGAAAGATTTGTTTTTCAGTACCTCTCACAATGAGCTTCGCCAAACTTACAACTCATGTTTTTTGTAATATATGTTATTACATATATGTGTAGTAGAATATATATGTATGTTTTATTACACATATATGTAATAAAATATATACATTATTACACACACACACACCGTAACACATCAAATATGTTATTATATCCCAACTCCATATTAGAATACTTGGCCCACATCCACCTACAAGGATAAAAATAGACTCGATCCTATAACAATAGAGACTTGGGACCCATTTGGATGAGAAGGAGTGTGAATTGAGACCCAATTGGCCCACTTACTTAAGTCATTAGATAAATAATAACATAAAGAGAAAACATTATTAACCCCATAAACACTTAACAATGAAGTTCTTTTATAACATATTGTATCTGTAGATGATCCCTTTCTAAGTTAAAATCATGCAATAGGATTTGAACTTAGCCTCGTTGTTACTTTTTATTGCACATGTAACCAAAGTATACCAATGCCAAGTGCCTTTGGTTGTATTAGATGACACCATCATTTATTATCAATCCCTATGAAGCACCATCAAAGTGTAAGTTATGCCAAGTAGGTTTTGGTGTTTGCTAGTATATTTATGATGTCTTAGTGGTGCTTTTATCATTGTCATTAGAAACATTTTAGGGTGGGGTTACTAATACTAAAGGAATTCATTTATACATGAACTAGGTTATAGTCATATAATGATGATGATACTTAAGATGATCATGATGGAAATGCCCCTCTTAAATTAAATACAATATTTTGAATGTTTGGAACTCTTAGGTGGTTATGGTACCTTATACAAGTTTAATTTTCATTTTCATTTATCATAACAATGCAATATTTGGTGAGGGGGATCAAAATTCTAGGATATATTGCTTCAAGGATTTACAAGGAAACTTTATACCACAATGAATTTAGGGTTCCACTTGTGTTAGTTATGGTAGATTTTGACTCATTCATTTCTAAATAACAATTTAATTGATTCAACTAAACAACCTTAAAAATAACATGAAATAGGTTTGATTTCATGATATGTACATGAACATCATAAAATTTTAACATCATAAATTCATATCTCACCTTTAAATATATCACAAATCCTTATTTAGGTAAATAATATAACTTGACTATGGGATTCTAAAAAGGCATATCACTTGGCTTCCCCTACTCACCTACTAGGAAAGTCAAGGTAAAGGATAAGTACCCTAACGTACCTTTTCTTCTACTAGGTTATCACCAAAACCTTACTATGAAATAATCACCAAAACATTAACTCATATACCTTCCTTATAGATATCCTAACCTTCCTTAGTTACTGAAAGTATATATATGGTTCCTTAACCTAATTTATAGTCTAATAACCCTTATAAGGTATAATGGAAGGGGGTTACCCTATTATAACCTAGTCTAAGTTGCACTTACAAGTAGGCCTCCCTCTTAACACACATATCTTTTTTTCTATCCAACATTATTTTGGCTCATTTAATTATTTTATTAGATGAGGTATCACACAAAAGTATGATGGATATATCATTCTATTTAAATCCTTGACTTACCTCCTATGTTTTATCCAAAACTCTATCCAAGATTTTCATAAAACTACAGAAGTATTCCACTGTCAATGGTGATTAAAGTGTTGATGTCTTGCAATGTTTTTATGACACCTTGGTTTCCACATCCCAAAGAAGCCAAAATATGTTAAGGAATTCCAAAGGACCTTGTAATTAGTCCAATCATTGCCTCCTTTCACTATTGTATGAAGGTTTGTTAACCATATTTTGTTGTGGTGTTTGCATGTCTTTTGTCTTGGTTGGTTGACCATGATACATTCCTACCCTAACCACCCCAAACAATCTACCCAAACATTGCAACATTTTTATTGTTTGCTAGTTGAGAGGGTTGATTCATGCGATGATCATGGTTCCAAATAATTGATCTATATTGTATGATGAGAAAGAGATTAATTTCTGAGTGTTGGTGAATGAATGATAAGTTTGGTTAATGATATAATTTTTTTGCCTTGACATATAATAATGAAATTTGCTAATCTGGTAGCATTGTATTTATTCTAAAGTTATTACATTGAGCTTGTTGCCTTATTCTCTTTTTACAAAAGTAACACTTCATGTGTTTCATGGCATATACTTATTGAATGGATGCAAACTTATATTGGTTATTAACTTGGTACAATGATGCTCTATTTCATTGCTGTCATAACGACCTAATTTCATGCTTAAATGTTTCATAAGTACTTGTTCATGCTTCACTTCTTGCACATATGAAATTTGCTAAATGACAACTATCTTGTGAATGAATATGTACTTTTTACTTCGAAAGTTTCACCTTGAACATTGTATATTGTTTCATCACTAATTATGAGTAATGGTGTATTGGTGTGTTGTGTTTAATAAAGTAGGTGTTTTCCTTTCAACCATTCATTGAGCATTCTATTCTCTTACTTTTCTTGAAGCATCAGTTTAGAGAAGTCAACCCAAGTCAAACAAAGTCCTTGTCCTCACCTATCTAGAAATGAAATGATAGGACTTAGTATTATCCCCCTAGGAAAACCCTCCTGATGTTATAAACCATGGCCTAGAAATGTAGAGACAAGGGCACTAATTTCATAGAAGGTATTTAATGGCACCATATTAAAATGTATAACCCATGAGTAAATATAAAAAAAGAATATAAAATCATATATAAGGCCATCAGAGTTTATTTGAACAACAAAGAAATAATTTCCTTGGAAGTTTTGAGTATTTATTTTTCCTCACCTTTTTAGGACAAAGAAGGATTTGATGCCACAGAGATGTTAAATATGTGAATCTAAGTTAGAGTATTTTTTTTATATATAATTGTGTAATTGTTTTAAGAAGATAGTTAGTTAGAATAGTCGGGTTAGTCAACTAACTCAACACAACCAACCAACCAACCAACAACTTCACTTGGATGACCTCTTTAGTGTGCAATCATAGCACCTTCTATAATTAGCTCAAAAAACAAATTTTAATTTTTTTGCTCAAAAATAAAATTTTGTTTTTATTTTAAATAAATTATTGTCATCACAAGAGCGATTCCCTATACAAATCTTGCAACGAACTTGCTATACAAATTACGAAAATTGTATAGCAACTTCGTCGCAATATACCCTCTTCTCATTGCAATTGCGACAACATGTACAAATATTGTGACGAACTTGTTATACAAATTACGAAAATTGTATTGCAACGTCATTGCAATATACCTTGTTTCCATCACAATTGTGACGACCCCTTCATCACAAACTTTTCCATTAGTGACGAAATTGCTATACAAATTACGAAAATTGTATAGCAACTTTGTCGCAATATACCCTGCCTCCATAGCAATTGCAACAACCCCTTCATCACAAAATTTTCCTCTTCTTTACCAATATTGTCGAGGATGCGAAGAGCTTTCTTTATGGTCTCTATTGCAACGATTTCCCTAGTTGGTCGCTCTTTCGATGATTTCTTTTCTTAGTCATTCTGGCGATGGTATTTCTTTTTTGTGGAAATCATGACAACTTCCCTATTGTCGTTGCAATTGTGACATTAATCCAGGTTCATCGCACGTTCCACGTCACATGAAGCGACATTTGGGAGATTCAAGATTCGTCACAATAGCCATGACATAACATCGTAAGAGCGTCGAAATAGTTGTCGCAAAATGACCCAAATTTTCTAGTGAAACGTGCACCAGTCAGTTTTGTGAATCACATCAAAAAGAAAGAAGGTGCATTCCAAAATCAAGAAAGGAATCACCAAGAAATATCCTTGAATGATTACAACAAGCATCAAAAGAGAACATGGAGAAAAAAAAACATGAGTTGGCGATGCAATTAATATTTCCTCGATTCCAGAAAGGATACATGGAGTGTAAGAAGGTGGATAGGTGTGCAAGGATGTTATTCACTAGAGAAAGTGGAGAAAAATTGATCGAGACAGAGCTTCTAATGCAGAGAAAGCTATAAAAGGGAGAAATGACAACATAAATAAAGTTAGTCATTCAGTGCATTCACTAAGTTGTTGTTGTTTTCCATCATCGTAGAGCTCACTATGAGACTCTGTAGTGTTGTAATTTTGTAATGCTTCAGATTGTAATTGTGATTTTGTCATATGTCTAAAGTTTGAAAGGGTGCACATATCCCAATGTATTGTAATTGTTGGAAATTCTTAATGGAATATGAAACTCTGTTTCTTTCAAGTATGTTTTAATAAATGTATGCATCTGTTTAATGGAATGGAAAGAATAATAACACTTCAGTGATTTTGATCTATCATGTGTCACCCATGTGTTATTTGGATATGTGTGTGTATTGTTTATACATAATGATTATAGTAGGTTTCCATTTGTGGAATGTATGAATTTTAACCCAAATGGATCTGTGTATGTTTAGTTTTTCATCCCTGACACAAGACAAAATGGTCTCTACCATCCTCATTGTGTATGAGATGATACTTTATTTGGCCTTGGATGAACATTGATATACCAATGCTTTGGGTTTTGTTTTTGGGAAAGTCTTGACAAAACCTGGGTCTAAACTCCCCAACGTTAAGAAGGTGGCACACAAGTGTGAAATGACCCAACAAATGGTTTTTTTGCCAAGACCTAAAAGTCTTGTATTAAACAATGAAGGATATAAATGAGGTAGTATCCATCTCAAGAGGAAATTAAAGATTGATTAACTGCAAAGGAACATGATTTTTCTATGTGGGAGACTCAAGGTCTGAGAGTCAATGTTAAGATATTGAAGGACCAATATCTCTACATTGATATGCATCAGACATTCTTTGCAGAATTTCATTATTTTTTGTATGGATGGATGAAAAGGAAAATTGCTACCATTTATACTCTGTGGCCTATAGAACCAATGGATTGGGATATAGACACACTTGATAGGATGAAGACATTGGACAATAAGTGGACTTGAGCCATTTATTTTTGTTTTCTTGAGTAAAGGATGGATATATTATTGAATTTATTGTGGATTACATTGACTCTTCCAGCATGGATAAAACAAAGCTTACGAAAGGTCCATAAAACAAATGTTTGAAGAAATCCCACTCTGGATCAAGATTTTGTAAGTGGAGAAAGGGATAATGTGACTGGATTCCAACAGGATGGCTAAGTAAAATCTCATATCTTTAGGGGGGGTCAAAATATGGGGGAAAATGAGGAAGGATTTGGATCCATTGAGAGGGATATAGAATTTGTTGAAATCTGGTAAGAAATTGAATGGACCCAACGAAGTAGAAGAGAGAGAGGGTCGAGAGATATGAAATAAGAGTTGAGTTGAGAAGGAAAGTGGATGAGAGACTTGGTAGGAAGGTAAGAAGCGATGTGTAATGAAGGTTCGAGCCCGGGATGAAGAGAAAAGAGGCCACACTCGGAGGAAGTGTGAAAGAGTGTGTTGTTCCAGAGAAGAGAACAGGTGAAGGTAGGCCTGCAAAGAGGTGTAGTGTTGAGGATAGGGTGTTCAGTGGGGATACCAGTAGTAGAAACAGTTGTAGTGGTGGTGGTAGTAGTAGTAGTAGTAGTAGTAGTAGTAGTAGAAGTAGTAATAGTAGTAGAAATAGTAGTAGTGGGAGTAGTAGTGGTCCCGGGGGCATAGGAGGTGAATTTTTAACCCCTTGGTTGTTTCAGAGTGTCACAACCTCAAAGGAAGATGAGATGGAGAGAAGAGGTGTAGAAGAAAGGAAGGAAGACATAGGATATCCTAGTGGTGAGGGAGAAGAATTGGTGAATTGTAGATGTTCTTGCATAGATGCACGTAGGAACTTGTCTAGGTCACCTTACAAGAAACATTATAAGAAGATGGACTTACCCCCCCATTGAACCACCCTTATTGAGTGTTTTTATTAAATAATAAAGAAAAATAGATATTGAATAAATTGGAATAGGAGAAAGAAGACAAGAAAGAGTAGAAGAATATAAAGGAGAGGATATGAGTGAAGAAGGAAAATTCAGTGCTACTTCACCGAGGAGGGTATTACTGTTGAGAATATTGACACCCAATATTCATATAGGAGGATTTAGTTCAAGTTTGAAGATCGTTAAATAAGATAGCACCTCAAGGCTACCCGTGTTCCATGAAATGGGTAATGATGATGTAGAACAACATTAGTTAACATGTGAAGTAGTATGGTCTATGAAGAGGATCCCAGATGAAGCATAAAAGGTTGTGCAACTAGAAAATACATTGAGGGATAGATATTTTATGTGGTACATGAATTTCAGGGCCACTTTGTTGGCGAGATAAGTGAGGTCCCTAACAGAGATCAAGTAAGATCTTCTTAGGGAATTCTAGAAAACTAAGTCATATTATCTATGTATTACTAAGTTCAAGGAGATAAAAAATAAACAAGGAGAAACCATGTGGGACTAATATCAATGGTTCAAAATATTATTGGATAAGATCATGTTCCAAATCTAAGACATACAACATAGAGAGTGATTTATTACAGGGTTACTCCTACATATCTAAGTCTCTCTCACCCATCAGAATTTCATGACTCAAGAAGAATATGTGGTGATTTCCATGCATTTGGAGGCTACACTAGAAGGGGAAGAGACATCAAGAGGATTGGAATAGGTTCCATCTCAACTAGCCATTCTGACAATGCAGTTGTAGGACATGGTGAAGACAAAATTCGTGTGTGAGAACATATGGTGTATAACTACATGTCAATATGAGGGGTGATGTAGGAGAATCACTCCACCTCAACATGCGTCAATCGATTAGCACACATGGTGCACATTCAAGAAAGGGAGAGGCACCACCCTCTCATTTTGCCTCGAGAATAAAAAACGTGATCCAGGCATTTAATGATGACAAGATGGAAGAGCCAAGTTGTGCCTTCCTACAAGTTGGAGATAAGGTCACCATTAAGTGGTTTACGATACGAGGGATCTGCATCTGATTTGGAGAATATTTTCATCATTGTAATTTTCCCATTAGATAGGCATTTTGAATGGTGATTTGACACCACTAGTTTAGCTTGGAGGGAAGCTTGTCAAGCCCCTCTTGTACAAGTCTTTGTACTGTTGCAAAGTAGAGGTAGGGTTGGAGGGATTACCTAAGATAGATATGTCCAAGAGGAAAAATTCATAGGAAATAGGGAGAAAAATACATAGAGTCGAGACTCAGTTGTAGCTCAGAATCTATTATTGTAATGAGCATTCAACCATTAATAGAAAATGATAGTTTTTCTTGTTATCAATTTATGTGTAATGGATGTTGTGTTATGAATGTCATTTGTATGCATTTGAGTTGTAGATGAATGTTAGAAATTGTCTGAAGGGATAGAGATACAATTTTCTATCTGTAAGTGTGTTGAATTAAGTTTGTTTTTCTAGGCTAAGTGAAAGGAGTGCGCGACTGAGTGCGGAAACTCTATGAGATGATGTAAGGAGTATGTGTATGGACTCAGTGGATTCAAAAGAGAAGCTGCCAGGAGGGCACACCAAGATAATTCACAGACTTGGGAGGAAATTTCAAGGTGGTTGGGTACCTTGGAAAGAAAGGTTGTGTAGGGGGAAACACAGTCTAGAGTTATTGAACACTCTGAAATGATTTTCTAGGAGGGAATAAAGAATGTACGAGAGCATACAAGGGAAAAAATACTGGAAGTTTTGTAATCCTTAAGAGAACCCTAGGTTTCCTGAACACTCTGATGAAGGAAGGATTTGCAAGAGTGCATTGACAAAGGAAAGGAGATGCCTTAAGATGCTCAGATAGGCCAAGGGAGAAGTCGTCGATAAAATTATCTGAGCACAAGGAGTTTTCCAAGGAGACTGTAAGTCCATTTTACAAGCTCAGGAGGAAGAGAGATATGTTGCTAGGAGGGAAAGAGAAGGTTCATAGAGGAACAGGGAAGTGTGAAGGTTTTCAAGCCGAGCAAAGTCGTAATGGAGTCTGTGCAGAACTCTGCAAGGATTGCAGAAGGAGGTCGAGAATAGCCTAAGTCTTGAAAGAGAAATTTGTGCTAAGTTTGCAAAGGTGTCATGGAATTGTCGAAGTCCGAAAGACAATGAAATCATCCATCGTCGGAGGATATAGGTGGCAGAAGATCGATAGGTTCAGGAGCAAGAAATTTGGGAGATTTCCCAAGAGAAAACAAGGATCTTCGCGAAGTCTCTAAGAGATATTTGAATGCAAGCCATTGGATATGGAAGGGCACATGGTAGAGATCTATGTACTTTGAAGGAGGAACCCTTTAGAGAAAATTCAAGAGGAAAGAGTACCTAGAGAGCTGAGAGTCGAAGAAATCTTGGTCATCCATTGAGATAGGATGCGTGGTAAGAAATCAACACTTCACAAATTCGCAAATCAGGAGGAGAAGAGTGGGAGAAAGAAGGACCTGCAAAGTCTGAACTCACCTTTTGATATCAATCGTTGATCGTGAGAGGAAAGTGGACCATAGATTTGGTATCGAAGAATTCACCGATTCGGAAATCAGGGAAAGGGGAGTAAGAAGCTCGCGAAAGGTTTTGAAGAACAAAGCCATGAAGGGATCTATCCCAAGGTCATAAGTCAGTGGTCACATCAAGGAGGGATCCTAGCATGGAGAGCTAGTGTCCGTTGGCATTAAGGTTTGAAAAGTGCTAAGGAGAGGGTTTGTGGGTACCACACAACCTACGCTAAGAAAGTAAAGGGCTTGTGTCAAGTTAAATTGGTTCCATCAGGAGACCGATGAACCATTCGGTTTGTTGACTTGAACGATCCTATACCAAGAGGGAGAGAATTCCCTCGGGAGGTAGAGAATTCCCTCAGGAGGAGAGAGAGAGAGGGGGGGTGGTTGCACTGTCAAAGTGGTATCAGAGCTAATGTATAATTGATTTCTGTAAGAAAGGGAGGCAGAGTGTGGTACTTTATTGAAGCAGTTGCAAGGTGTGCAGTAGATGAGAAACAACCGAGTGGGTTGTATATTAAGAAAGATGATCATTGGAAGTTATGAAAGCTATCAAGGATAATTCCATTCATAGAAGAGAAAAGAAGAGATGGACAAGGAGCTCAGTGAAATCCGGGAAGATATGGAGAAGCTAACATTCAAGATGCAAGAGGAAGCAAAGGTCTGTTGTAGGTATGAATGGCCTTTGAAGAGGACAGATAAATGACCTGTTTAGAAGTTTTTGGCCAGAGGGAAGAAATAGGTGGTAAGAAGGTGGATGACGTATTTTGAAAACCTCAGTGACGATGGAAAGAGACATGGCAGAGGTCCCATAGGTTTCCAAGTGGGCAATGAGAGGGGATCAGTGGATCTCGTAGATTATCAGGTGGGTAGAGGAGACATCATGAATTTCCAAGTGGGAAAGGGAGAAGAGACAAGCTCAACTCAGAGTTCACGTCATAAGGTGTTGATAGATGAGGAGGAATAAGAAGAAAGACCTCACTCAAATGGAGATTCACGCGAAACTGTGAACCGTTTGAATGAAGATGATGGGAAGTTGAAAACTTCCACCATCGAAGAGAAGGATTAGAGGACTGTTCTTATCATTGGAGGAGCTGATATATTACTACCAAGAGGTCAAGGAGAGGCTAGCACAGATATTGCAGATGAGACAGAAAGACAACAAACCGAGACTATCATGGAGAAGGAATAGATATTGAAGTCTGTCCCAACAGAAGGAGAACGCCCAGTTGGATCACTCACCCAATGGGAGATGGAGCTAAAGGCATTGGAGGATTGGTTAAAGAGTATGGAACCAGAAAGTGACTTCCATAATATATCCATGCCAGAGGAAATACACCAGCACGAGTTGCAATTGGAGGAATCTAGAAAGGAACCAATCGAAGAACTGACATGAGTCAATCTGTCAGAAGCAATAGTTGAGTAGAAGCCCTATGATGATGAAATTGTAGAAGTGGAGGTTACATCAGAGTGGAAATTTAAGGCCACAAGAGATGAAGAAAAAAACATGGGATATCAGTGTGATTTACGCATGGACAAGGAAGAAATGTAACAAGCTAGTTTGAAAAAGGAGAGCTAGCCAATGAGAAATTGGATGAGGTGGTTGAGGAGATAAGGAAGTTTATGTTGGGATCGAAAGAGGAAGTGGTCATCATGAGGAAGATGGACAAAAGGAAACCTTCATGAGCAGCAGGGATGATGCAAGAGTAGAGAAATGAGGCAGAGGAGTAGAGAGACAGCTCCAGGAAAACGTTTGGGATACAGGATGATTTCAACCTCGCTGGAAGTCTCATGAGAAGGAGCTCATGATTTCTGTATCCATGGAGTATGATGAAGAAGCATCGATCCACCTCAGCACATGCTAGTTGATTAGCATGCATGGTGCGCATTCCAGAAAGGGAGAGGCATCACCCTCTCATTTTTCCTTGAGAATCAAAAGCGTGATCTAGACATTTAGTGATGACATGATGGAAGAGCCAAGTTGTGCCTTTGCACAAGCTCAAGATAAGGTTGCCATTAAGTGGTTGATGATAGGAGGGATCTACATCTAATTTGGAGAAGATTTTCATCATTGTAATTCACCCATTAGACAAGAGTTTTGAATGGTGATTTCACACCATTAGTTTATCTTGGAGGGAAGCACGTCGAGCCCCTCTTGTACATATATTTGTATTTTTGCAAAGTAGAGGTAGGGTTGGAGGGGTTAGCTAATATAGAGTTGGCTAGGAGGAAAAATGCATAGGAGATAGGGATAAAAATACAGAGAGCCAAGACTCAATTGTATCTCAGACTCTACTATTGTAATGAACATTAAACCATTAATAGAAAATGACAGTTTTTCCTATTATCAATTTATGTGTAATGGATGTTGTGTTATGAATGTTATTTGTATGCATTTGATTTGTAGATGAATGTTAGAAATCGTTTGCAGGGATAGAGATGCAATTTTATATCCATAAGTGTGTTGAATTAAGTCTAGTTCTCGAGGCTAAGTGCAAGGAATGTGCGACAGAGTGTGGAAACTCTTTGAGCCAATGGAAGGAGTGCATGTATGAACTTAGTGGAGTCAGAAGAGAAGCTGCCAGGAGGGCACACTAGGATAATTCACAGACTTGGGAGGAAATTTCAATGTGGTTGGGTACCTTGGAAAGAAAGGTTGTGTAAGGGGAAACACAATCCAAAGTTACTAAACACTCTAAAAATATTTTCCAGGAGGGCATAGAGAAAGTATGAGAGCGTACAAGAGAAACACGACTGGAAGTCTTGTAATCCTTAAGAGAAGCCTAGGGTTTTTGAACATTGTGAGGAAGGAAGGCTTTGCAAGAGTGCATCAAAAAATGAAAGGAGATGCCTTAAGATGCTCATATAGGCCAAGGGAGAATCCATTGAGAAGCTTAGCCAAGCACAAGGAGTGTGCCAAGGAGATCATAATTCCATCTTACAAGCTCAGGAGGAAGAGAAATAAGCTTTCAGGAGGGAAAGAGAAGGTTCAAAGAGGAATGGGGAAGCGTGAAGGTTTTCAAGATGAGAAAAGTTGCAGTAGGGTCTGCATAGAACTTTGCAAGGAGTGCAGAAGGAGGTCGAGAATAGCCTATGTCTCAAAAGAGAAATTTGCGCTAAGTGTGCAAAAGGGTTGTGGACTTGTCGAAGTCCCGAAGACAGTGAAATATTACATCTTCGGAGGATACAGGTGGCATAAGATCGAGAGGTTCGGGAGCAAGAACTTCGTGAGGTTTTCCGAGAGAAAACAAGGATCTTCACAAAGTCACGAAGAGAGATTTGAATTCAGGATGTTGCATTTGGAAGGGCACATGACAAATATCTATGTACTTCGGAGGAGGAACCCTTGGGAGAAAATTTAGTAGGAGAGAGTACCTCAAGAGTTGAGAGCCGAATGAATCTTGTTCGTTCATTGAGATAGGACATGTGGAAAGAAATCAACACTGCGTTGATTCACAAATTAGGAGGAGAAAAGTGGGATAAGGAAGGAGTCATGAAGTACTAACTCATTATTTTGTCTCAATCGTTGATCATGAGAGGGACATGGACCATAGATTTTGTCCCGGAGAATTCATCGATTAGGAAATCGAGTAAAGGGGAGTAAGCAGCGCGCGAAAGTTTCTGAAGCACGAAGTCATGAAGGGATCTCTCCCATGGTCATAAGTCTATGGTAAAATCAAGGATGGAGCCTAGCATGGAGATCTAGTTTTTGTTGGCATTAAGGTTTGAAAATCGCTAAGAAGAGGGTCTATGGGTGCCACACAATCTTTGTTGAGAAAGTAAAGGGCCTGTATCAAGTTAAATTGGTTCCATCAGGAGCCCGAAGAGCCATTTGGTTTGGTGACTTGAATGATCCTAGACTGGAGGTCGAGAAATCCCTCAGGGGGAGAGAGAGAGAGAGAAAGAGGGGGTGGTTGCACCGTAAATGGGCATCATGGGGGTGATTGGCCTGTACTTAATAATTATGTGAAGATGGGAGGATTGATTCCATTTCCAACTAGGGTTCAGGTGTAGTGGTGTGATATCTATAGATAGTGGGGTCATGTACCACCATGCTGGAAAATTTTTGAAAAGTATCAAAAGACACACAACACTACATTTTGTGATTTTTTTAATGGAAATTATGTTAATAACTGTCGATCACTCCATATGATCCAAGACAATAACTAAAATGGATTCTGAATACAAGAAGAATAGAAGTGTAGGGATTGTGGCGACACTGATAGATGCAAATACCAAGGAGTTCCATGAGGAGGATAGGGACATGGTCATGGATGAGGATATGAAGGGGGAGGAAGACCTCCCACTTGTTTCAATTGTAGATAAATTGGTCATGTATCAAGGTTTTTCACCAAACTGTGCATCCTTTATGCATATTGTTACAGTCTTGAGAATGTCACCAAAGATTGTCCTGACTTACTGAAGAAGTGGGAAGAAACGAAGATGCATTGGAACATGGTGCATATGGAGTTGTCCAAGAATAAGAAGAAGGGTAAGGAAGATTATGTCTAGGTGACAAACCATGGCAGATAAAATACAAGGAGATACTTTTATAAGGTTGATATCTCAATTCAAAAGTAGGAGGGTATGATCAGAAAGGAAGCAAAACCCCCTCCCAAGCTCAATGGTGCCCAACAAAAGAAATTTCTTCCTAATGTGCAGAGATACATGGAAGAAGAAAGACTACATAGCACAATGATCACTTAAGGAGGCTAAAATCCATGAACAAGTAAAATGAGAAACACAAAGGTCAACTGAGGAGTCTCGGATCTATGAAGAAGTTTAGTGGGTGACACAACATTCACTAGAAGAGGCTCGTTCCTTGGATGAGTTGCAATGTGCAATGAAAAAGTCATTGGAGGAAGCTCATATGTGCAAAGAGATACAAGAAAAAATGAAAAGGTCAATGGAAGAATGACGAAGAAAAGATGAGTTGCACTTTGTTGATCAAAGAGAAATTGTTTAACATGTACTTGAGGAGTTGAAGATCACATAACACAAAGAATGATTGTGCGACTCGGGTCATGAGACAAACATTGAAGATCAAATAATCAATTTATTACGTTGTTATTTGAGGTTTCTTAAGGATCCTTATGTTGTGAGGAATTTAACACATAGAAATATATCATATCCCCTACCAAAAATGGAAGTGTGTGAGGTAAAAAATAAGAAGTTCACTAATAGAGAGTTTAAAATGACAATTGAGCTTTGTGGCTTTGACATGGATGGAGTCATGTTCGATATGGGTTTCCAAGAGAATATTCTTCCAAATAAGTCATGTTAGTTTATGGGAAAATCGACGTTTTTCTGGTCAACCATCCAGTTGTGGTTGGAAAATCAGTACAAAATCTACCATATAAGCCAACCAAAGCAAGTTGAGGTGAATAATGAAGGGGCAAAAAAAACACTAACTTAGAGGTCACAAAAATTATGGATGAATCAGAACAATAACATGCATTATTGAGCATTAATTAGGCTTCTGACAATAATGTGATGTTGAATTTGAAAAAGAGGGGGATGTCATTTGAGACAGAAACCCTGTGCGTGATCGCACCTCTAGATCTAAAGGAAGGAAACATGTACAATGAGCTAGTGGATGAGGATTCGTGGACCTTAGTAATTGAAAAAATGTATAATATCATATGGTGAAGAGAATAATATATTAATCCCACTATATATGGAGAGTTAAGTTGGTGGAGCATCAAGTCTTATGATATTGACTCCAAATATGATATGGAAAGGTGTCAGTAAAGAATATATGAAGTGTCAACAAGGAGTTGCATGCATATCTCCACAAAAGTGCATGAGGAGGATTTTGGGTCCTATCGATATGATGGGTTGGATCTAGTAGATACATTTATTTCCTAGATATGACACATTTTCGAATCCCACCGAGCTCATGCTCTTGATACAATTCTCATAGGAATTCTTGCGCAATGGTGGCTCGCACATCAAGAACCTTATCATGAATGGAAAATTGTAGAAGAATCTATGTGGGAAAGGTTCAGACCAAATATGCATATCCATTGCTACATATGTTCTTGTGAATGTCGGTGGATAGCCATGCAACAACATCGGACAGGCCACATATATTTATAGGCCTCGCACAGGCTACTCTAAAAGAAGGTTGCTGCCTTAGATCTTGGGATTTCCATGACACGTATAAAGGAGTGGAGTGTGAAAGGAATGGAATTATCTACAAAGTATGTGGATGAAAAATGAACATCCTCTTGTTCAATGATGACTAACCCCATTGAAAATATAGACAAATTCGACAAGAATAACATAGTTAGGGGTAGTCAGAGGATGTTATCATATACAGAAAGACTAATTTTGACCCCTCAATGGACGAGACATATAGGATGGATATGGTTGAAGGGGTGTTGTGGACCACCAAGGGTCACTACGATTAAGTAACTAAGGACGACACACTATCAGGGTGCAGAGGACATATGTGTGACACCTTCGAAGAGTAATTGTTGTGCACATATGGATATGTCCAAACCACAATTAAGGGTCTACGATACCAGTATTATTATTCACTAAGACAATGAGGTGTCTTCTATATGATACCTAAGGGAAAGACCACTAAGAGAGCCATCAACAGTAAATGATACAATCCCCCTAGGAGATTCTACAAGTTTGATGGTAAAATAATTCATCATGCACCTTTGATACAAAAGGAATGATGTGCTTCATGGATCATGAACATTGACAAAGGTGTCTCACATAAGTTCCTATAATTTATATATTGATGGGCCTGCCAGGATAGTATAAATCTGAATGACCCTGAGGAAAGAGATGACTACCCTATGACACCCCAAGTTCTTAATGACTCCCGACATGCCTCCTAGATGTTTTAATGTAAATTCTTGGTAACATTCCATTTTCCTACTCCCACCCATGCAATAATTGGATAACTTCTACATGTCCCATTCTTGACATATCTCGCCCATCCCTCACAACCCCATTTGTGTTTCATTCACTGCTATATTTGCATTTTCTTCTCATTCATCTCCCATCTCATGGTCCACTTTCATAGACATTCTGTGATGTGTGATTCCCAACCTGACCACATATCCCTAGAAGCCACAGGATAGTTTTTCAGGAAGATTGACAGATTGTCATCAACTGCTAAGCAAAGGCCCTAATGTCTTATTTTCCATAGTCCCTACTCTTTTATTTTCTAGAATCCATACTCTAATATGTTTCCATGGATAATCACATTTGTGGTAGTGGATATCCTAGGCATCTGGGCTATCAGTTCCACCAAGTTTGGAGGTCCCTATATTCTACCTTTCCCTACAAGAAATAAATACAAGTAGAGGATTAGACCCTCTCTTGATGGAAATTAATTTCATATTAGGCATCTTTGTTTGGACATTGTTCTTTAAAACGATCCCTCATTCATGACGATAGAATACTGAAGACACCACTCACATTGGGGACTACTCATTTCCTTCCAAGACTTATGTCGGGGTGCACCTACAACATGGAAAGATTATTTTCTCTTACTCAATCCCAACACCATAGCATGGTTTGATATTTCGGTATGTCATTCATGATGATTTTTTGTTACTCATTTCCCATGCAAGTCATTCCATGAGGTAGTTGACTTGAGTACAAGCTAAGTAATAATGGTGGGGGCATGTTGGCACCCAAAGTTTTTGTTTAATCTCATGCATGCCCAAAACAAAAGTTGTGCACACCCATTCTAGTTTTTCACAAGCCCAAGATAATGCACGAGGATTGACAAGAATATTCAATGAGACCAAGTTTTGATATTTAGCACTAAGTCCAAACTCTACCAAATGTGTGCTAGTCTAAGTTTTGAGAAGTACACCAGAACAAAAGAAGGAATATTTCAGAATCAAGAAAGGAATCATCATGAAATATCCCATAATTATTACAACCAACAAAATAAGGTAATGTGGAGAATACAAACGATGATTTAGCAAGGTTGTTAATATTTCCACGATTCTAGAAAGGATACATGGAGTGCAATCAAGTGGGAGAGGTGTGTGATACTGTTAGTCAGTAGAGCGAGTGAAGCAATATTGACAGAGATAGAGCTACTAGAGGAGATAAATCTATAAAAGGGAGAAATGAATACAAAAATAGAGTTATCCATTTAGTGCATTCACTGAGTTGTTATTGTTGTCCATTTTCACAGAACTCGCTCTGAGACTCTGTAGTGTTGTAATGTTGTAATGATTTTGATTGTAAGTTTGAGTCTACCATATGTTTGAATTCTGAAAGGATGTGCATTGCAAAATGGATTGTAATTATAGAAAATGATTAAGGGAATATGTTGTCAGGTGTGTTTTATTAAGGGTTAATGCACAAAGTTGGTCAGCGATAAAGTGGCAACTGGGTGAGAAAGAATGGGTACCCATATGAAGACATGCACGTTTCTAGGGACACACACACATTCTTAATCCTATAGCCTCAGTACTCATCGAAGCACCACATAGACTTGAAAAATAATATTATTTAGGAATGTGTGTGTGTTGCTGAGAAACAAGTGTTTAGGAATTTTCACGCATTCCTAAAAATAATTGAAATGAAAATAACACATGCACGCTTTAGGAACATCCACACATTCCTAAAGCATACATACATTATTAGTAATAGGAACACATGTGTGTTCCTATTAAAATAATATATCCCCCTATTCCCCTCTCTCCCCCTCTCTCTCTCTCTCCTCCCTTGCCTCTTACCCTTTCTGCCATTCCATCTCTCTTCCTCCCCCTCTTCCCCCCTATCCCTC
>ML796070.1:687364-717447 GCA_009831015.1 Picea engelmannii
AAACAAAATACATTGTAATATAAAGGATATATTGACCTCCATAATTAAAAAAAAAAATTATTTAAAAAAAAATACTCTACACTAGAACAACGATTTCTCTACAATTATACAAGTTTTTGGAAGGAAATTCCATCATTAAGGTAATGAAAACTTGCACAAACAGAGACATATAGCTTATAATTTGCTGGAAAAAATAACATACCATAGTTACAAAAAATCAAATTTCACATAGTTATTCATAATTTCTATAAATAAACATTGTATATTCCAAAATCCGATTCAATTTACTACATTTCATGTTTTTACACCATATTCAAATTCATTGTAAAAGTACCTTGAATAATCCCTCCAAGTTAACATATTGTTGATTTTCCATGCTTCCATTGCCACTAAGGTGTCCTGAGACACCATGATTAGCTTTCACTCACCCTTGAACGTATTCTCATGTTTAATGGAATGGAAAGAACAATAATGTTGCAATGATTCTGATATATCATGTGTCACTCATGTCTTATTTGGATATGTATGTATTGTTTTTACATAAGGATTATAGTAAGTTGTCAGTTGTGGAATGTATGAATGAAAACTCATATTGATCTGTGTGTCTTAGTCTTTCATCCTGGACACAAGACTAGATAGTCTTTTTGATCCTCATTTCCTCTTGGGTGAGACCTTCTTTGGCCTTGTCTGAATATTGATATGACGATGTTTGGGGTTTTTTTGGTCAACTCTCGATGAACCCTAGGTCTAAACTCCTTGTCATTAAGAAGGATAGGCCACAAGTGTGCAAATGATGAAGAGTTCCTATGGTGAAAATTCTTATTGGACAATCACATGCTCCAAAAACTAGTCATGGGCATGTCCACTCTCCTCCCAGAATTGATCTACAAGTGATTGAAGAGGAAAAAACTACTACACTTGTAACTGCATGAGAAAAAGTTCATGAGTGTCATAATATAGAAATTCTAAAAACATTCAGCTAGATGAAAGTGGAGGAAATTGAAAAGTACTTGGAAAGGAGACACAAATATGAATCTTGTTGAATCTTTAGATGAAGAAGTTTGTATGTTTTATATTGATGATGAGTTTTTTGGTGAAATTAGTTGAGGATGGTAACCCTCCTCTTATCATTTAGACAAAGTAATTGACTGTGTGTATGTGTGTGACATGTTGTAATGTCTTTAATGTCAATAAACAATTCTAAGAAACAAAAATAAGCCCTGGTAACTAGATATCAAAGACAAAAGGATCCTATAATAAAAGCTTATGATAAAAGACAATGTGCTTCAACAATATTCTCAGTTTGTCCTCAGTAAATACTTATTGGAAAATATGTCAATCAATGAGTAGAATATGTATGGAATGTTAAACAATGATTATATGCACATGTTATCATGAAATTAAATGAATTTCTTGAAATATTATCAAGCCCTAGTGGTTGTAATAACATTTATAACAACAACAAATAAATGAATTAGAATGCAAAAAGTTGAGTTGGAATGAGCATGAAAATGAAATAATGTACCTAAACTAACAAGTCACTATGAGAGAGAAGGTGAAAATCGAGGTTTTATCTCACTTTCAAGTTAACGACTACTGTGGTTTTGTTTCCTTGGGGAAAATTGAGTCAAACAACACCTTCAATCGAGGTTATATAGCCAAGAAAACTTGGAAGAAATTGAGTCAAACAATACCTTAAATGGAAGTTAGATACCCAAGAAGACTTGGAAGTTTGAAACCCTACAGTTATACCCTCATAGGCCTAGAATTATACCTCACAAAGACTAATCATGTGTTCATGGTTTCATGGAAATATCCCACTATTGATCACAAGGATGTTTGATACTATAATTTCAATATTTTGTAAATGAACATTCTTTTGTTGGATTACTGAGAGCAGGGGTGAATCAATAATATAGCAATGTAATCTCTTTTAACCATAAAATGAAAGTGTTATATCAATGTAGCATTACCATTCAATATTTTTGGAGTAAATAAACAATGAACAAATGACCAATCATACACATACACAGTAAACCAATGTTTTTACGTGGAAACCCAAAGAGGGAGAAAACCACATAATGATTTTTCCTATATGTCTTTAATAATTACATTCATTGGAAGCACCAAATTCCTTTGTTTTCCAGCTACAAATGGAAGGGGGATCCACCCCCCCTAGTTTCTCAGGCTACAATCTGAGGGAAGCTCCAACTCCCCAATTATCTAGCTACAACCAGAAAGAGGCTACTACCCCCTATGTTCTCCGGCTACAATCAGAAGGTGGCTACAACCACCTGTCCTTGCCCCATCCAACAACCCTGAAATATAAGTAGAATGATGGAACCACTGTCACACTATCAGTGTGATATATATTGTTGTAAACCTGTACCAATTAACCTACAACAAACAACCTGTAACAACTTGTACCAATAACCTCTGCTAACATGTACCATACATCAACATGTACCTCAACCTGTACCATAAACAAATGCATCAACCATGCACCAAACCTGTACAAATAACATGTCAGAATAACTTGTCTAAGAAGCCTGTCACAACAACTTTTCTCATCAATCTTATCAACCAAATTAGATATACTCACCAAGATCAATCACCAAGAAAACTCTCAACCATATGCACAATATCACCGAGATGTGCATCAACCAAGCATAACACAACAACTCATAATAATAACCAAGATAAATATGTGCTTCTCATAATGTACCAAGACAAGTATGCTACAACATCCATAAACCATGTGTCAACAATACTACTAACAAGTGCCTCCAACCATGTACCAAGTATGCACCAATCATGCATCAACTACTCATCAACTATGACTCATCAAGATGTACCAACATCATCAACTATATACCTCATGTATGTGCCAAATCATCAACTACTTGTCTCAACCATGTATCCAACATGTACCTCAACCATATACCAAATACATATACCAATATAACCATCAATACATCACATGATCCATAACCAAATACCATAAACCATTACATCAAACCATGTGCCACAACTTCACTGTTATACAATCTCTATATGTAACATACGTCAACCAAAAGCCCTCATCAATTTAATCATACAAATCTGATTTTTAACTCTATAACAGACCTGGTTTATATGATCACATACCTGCAAACCTTCCTTAACAAGAGACTAACATTTTCATCAAATTTTACTTTAGTCTCACATGACTAGCTTTTGATTAGTCAACAACCCTAACTTGCAATAATCATAACTATGTACATGTAATGAATAAAGGTCTAAAAATAGTACACAATGTTATTCAATGTCTTTTCTGCAATATCTCCAGGTTTCACTTCTTCGAACCTCCCAGAAAATGATTTATAGAAAAAGTGGCATACCTTGTTGAATTATGGTTTATTATAGAGATCGAACTTGTAGAGAATTCTCCGCACATAATATTTTATGTACAGATCGGAAAATGATACAAAACATACTACAGACTTTACTATGACCAATACATTTGGTCTTACTTAATTTAGATCTATTATGAAGAAGTTATGACGTTTTACCCGAAACACCTATTTTCGACTAGTTTTAGGACTAAACGCAAACCCTATTTTCTACGGAGTCTAACTCCAAAAATACAATGACCCACAAGCTGAATTTTTTATCACAAGTATTTGGATATGTTTCCTCAACGACCTCCAGATTTCACAGTCTGAATCATTCTAGAAAATGTTTTTTTGTGAAAATGGTGAGATGACCTGTAAATAACATACCTTAGAAAACATCATCAAAAGAATTTATCCTCCCTTGAATTTTAGCCTTATTTACTTCACCTTCCCTCTGAAATTGTCCTTAGATATCCTTTGGTTACCTCAGTCACTTATAGATATTTAATATTCTCAAGTGTAATTAAATGAGATACCCTTGCCTCATATTTATACTTTTATGTAGCTTCCTTAAGGGGTTACCTTCTAACCATCTTAAAGCACTTTCTTTATTTTAGGGCTAACCCACTTCTAACCACTTGTCCACTTAGTAATTTCTTCATTAACTTTGATATTTAAATAATTTATTTTGTATCCACTTTGACTTATAGTACACTCATCACTTCAGTTTATTATTTACCTTCTAAAATCTCTTAAACCACTTTCCTTATTTTAGGGCTAACTCGCTTATAACCACTTGTCCACTTAGCAATTTCTCCATTAACTTTATGATTTAAATAATTTCTTTTGTATCCACTTTGACTTATAGTACACTCATCACTTCACTTTATTATTTACCTTCTAAAATCTCTTAAACCACTTTCCTTATTTTAGGGCTAACCCACTTCTAACCACTTGTCCACTTAGTAATTTCTCCATTAAATTTATTATTTAAATAATTTATTTTATATCAACTTTTACTTAAAGTACACTCATCACTTCACTTTATTATTTAAATAATTTATTCTTTGCAACCACTTTGACTACTTTGAACTTTAGGGGCTTCTAGATGACTCATGAGGGTTCTCCAACTTCACATGGTCATAAATCTCTAACATTGAAGAGTTATGTGATGCTCCACATACCACCAGAAATGGCATGACATATACTATCCATATAGAATAGTCTTACCTTCAAATATATTAAAATGCATACCATTATACATCAAACAAACTTTGGTCCATTACCCAAACCCTTTTTCTACCAGAATTCACTATGGGATTTTCTTCAAGGGTTGACAATAATGGCAACTAACCCAAATAATCAACATCTTTTTCTTCTTCTTTGGATTGCTCTCATTCCAAATATGTCATTTACTATTTATATGTTGTATGCTAAAATCCATGCTAAAATAAACACGGAGATGAATATTAACATCTAGATTCAAAATCCTAAACTAATATTTTAACATCATCTACTAAGAGATGGGAGGAGAGAGTCAAAGGAGAGGAAATGGTGGCAACAATAACAACAAGAGGTAGAGGGCATGGGTGGGAGATAGTGCATTTCATACAATCAACCATTTTGTTATAATCCAAAATTAATAAACTAATTATGATAGATAACATGTATTGATCCTCCTATAGCATTTCACTTAACTAGCACTCAAAATGCATTTGACACAAAATGAATGGAACTTGGACCATAGTAGAATTATAAAACTATACTGGAGGTTAATTTTTATGTTGGATTTAGATGAAATTTTCAGAAAAAATTTCTTTTTCGTTGAATTTATCTAAAACCACATATGAGTGTCACGAAATATAAAGAACTTTTTTACTAAACTTTTGGTTTTATTTTGTCAAAATTTGGATAGTGAAGAACACATGAAAATTCATATTCACATGAATATTTCAAACACATCATCATCATAATCACATTCTCCTTTGGTGGAGCTAGTGAATTCTCTTAGTGATAAAATAAACTTTAATACATTGTCCTTTTCATCTTCTACGTGAACTACTTGATATAACACCACTATTTTTTAGATAAACATGTTTGAGTAGTTGTTAGGAATTTTAAGGGCACCTTCATAAAAATTGATGAGAATACATTTTATGTATTGTAAATCGAGTATCATTGATCTTTCCATAAATTTGATGATAATACATTTGATATATTGTAGATTGAGTGTCATTGATCCTTCCATAAAGCCTCTTTCGAATGTTAAATGTGTTCCCCGTAATGTAACCTTATCACATTATATAGTTTATCCCTTTTCATTGTCTTGTTAAGTATTAATTGGTAACTCTGCCATCAATTCATGTTGTGGATAATAGTTTTTTTTTTTCATTTATATTGAAATGNAAAAAAAAAAAATCGGAATCTAAAATAACAGTCTAATTCATAGCTTGGCCAAACTGGGTTTTGGCTGGATCCTGTAACTTGAATGATTTCAACCATGCTTTCAATATTTCCAACAAATGTACTTTCAAAAGATAATACATGAAGTCATCATGTGTAAGATGTCAATTCGTAGAGAGTTAGATTTCAACTGAGAGGCCGAGACATGGAATGTATCTGTCTATGGTTTACGTAATTAGAATCAGTGCTCAGCTACCTTTGTTATTTAAATTATATTGTTGAATGCAGAAATGAAGTCACCATACTGAAAACTATTATTCTTTTGTAATTTCATCTAGAAACTCCAATACAAAATTAGATCAGCCATCGCTACAAAATTAGGTTATCCATCATTTTCGAAAATTATAGCTAATGGTTATTAAATTTGTGGTCGGTACTTTCACTACAAAATTACCCATCATCTACGGATCATTTAAAATGGGTAAACACGAGATGATATCGTCGGTAGTAGGTACGTCTGATAATTTCAGTAATGAATGCGAGCAAAATCAGCGTCAGGAAATCGAATAGCAATGAATCTTTTGATTCGATATTGGAGTAGAAAACTATATTATTATATCAGCATTGCGCATGCTGTTTCAAGGTTTCAGGTATTGGAAGTTGTAGTATCAACATTAAGGATCTGCTGCCCGAGAGAGTGATAATGATGGTTACCCGTGAGTTATGTTCAATTAGAATTGATGGATTGATGGTCCTTGTGAGATGGGTTGAAGGTTTAGGATCTGTATTGTATTGTGTAGTTATTAGTATAGATGTAAACTTGTGGCTGGTGAAAGCTTAAAGGGTTCGGTTTGTTTAAAAAATGAAAAGCATTCATATCTTTCTACTCTGTACCAAAATTTTAATCTTTGTTAATCACTTAGACCTGGCAATCAAATAGCCACCATAGTAAATTATATGAACAAGTAAAAGTAAAAAATTAAACATATAAAAGGATGCCTTTATAATAGTGAAGAAGTTAGTGGTTGAAATCACAACCATTGATTTATTGGGAAGAATAAGAATATTCCATCAATATTTAATCTTGTCCATACAAAACTGATTAAGCATTAAAAACCTATTAAATGTGTCCATTGTCAATAGATGTACACCTTTAGGCTTAATTACTGGTAGAATACATTGATGTTGGGCTGCTATAATTATTATGTTAATAAGTTGGTGATGATATGTCTGCCTGTGTCGAATAGGATTATTAATGTTTTTTTATTGATGTTAAACTTTCCTAACACAGCTTAAAAAGAAGAGGAAAAAAAAACAAAAAAACACCAGTTTAGTTTGGTTGTCGTAACTATTACAGGTGTAGTACTCTTTTTCTGTGATTTTTATCATTGGATTTTGTTAAAAATTTGGTGAGGAATTGTTGGTTCTGCAAATTTGAGTGGTTAAGTTTGTATAATTAGACTGTCCAATATTTTCAGCAGGCTGAATTCATTTATGTATTCAGAAATACAATTTACACATAAAACATTTAGTACAAAGTTACATTACCTAATTCCAAAACAAAAAAAAAAAAAAAAAAACGTTTAGCGAATATTTTTTTTCCATGAGTCCGGAATGAATTAAGACGATTGTCACGCAGATGACAGGGTTTAATGTTTTTCCCAACAAAGTTGATGGGTTTGATGGGCTCCATCACTGTAGGACATGGCGCATCGCAAAAAGTAATGTTACGATTGTTGTCAGAACGTAACGAAATATGTGGTCGAATCGTTTTGCGCCAAGAATACTGAATGTGGTTTCTGGTGGGCTGTGGTCTCTGGTGGGCTGTGTACCAGAACTACAGCAGTTCCTTGTTGCCCAGGCTCTGCATTACAAGCTGTCTGTTAAAGCTTCCACATCAAGCGAGAGATTCGCTGCAGGATCGAGTGCCGATTCTTCGCATCGGGAGATTTACGGTCTCATTCAGTGCTACAGAGTTATAACCAGCGCGAATCGCTCTTATTATTTTTCGAAAACGATCTAGCAGATTGACGTACTTCAATCTTGAATCGAAGTTTATCTGGGAAGCTGCTTTGTTTTCCAGGCGAATCTACCGCTTTCGCACAATGCCTCATTTCTCTTGAACATGTAAAGTTTATCTCTCCGAAGCTGTTTTGTTTTCCAATCGAATCAGAGTAAGAGGTACTAAGATTCCATTACTCTCACTTAGTAAAATGCTGATTACTGTAAATTTTATCATTACTCCAGGAGGTAGATTCGACCAGGCGGTGCTCAGGCTTCATCGTCATGTTGCTTTCGATATTCAAATTCATGTTATCCATGGCTGTTTTAGTAGGAGGAAGATGTATAACTGTTTTAACAATTTGATTCATGTTAATTTGTTTTGATAAACCCTGAGTGGGTCTAATGGTTAAGAACATGTGTTTCTTCTTAAGAGGTCACAGGTTCAAATCGAGAGGGGGGTAGGGTATGTATACCTTCGTAGACTTTACCAGTCAAACAAGGGGGGTCCCTTGTCCCACAAACAAGGGGTCTCATACACCAAATTTGGTGTGCTGGCTTGGCTGTGACCTTAAAAATAGATTATTATTATTATTATAATATGAGTTGCAAATAATATTTAAAATTAATATTAATAATAAAAAACTATTTGAATTAATTAAATAAAATATTAATGACTCTTTTTTGTGTGATTATGAAGTTCAAATTCAAAAAAATTGTTTAAGTGTAACACATAAATAAAATAATTAATATCTTTTTAAGTAAAATATTACATTATCAATTTTATATAAAATACTAATTTATCAATAATAAATTACTATAAAATGATTTTACAAATTGATTTCAACATTACATTGAAAAAATAATTTGATGCATTAATTTTTAATGATGTAATGTAAAATGATTTAGTGCACTGAATTCATTAGTAATACGTTTCAAAACAAGCAAGTTGCCTCTATTAAATATGAATATGTTAATGGTATCAATATGAATATGTTAAAGGTGAGAATGAATTGCATCACATATTAATATCACACAATATAGAATAAAATACAAGTAGTAATATGTGAAACATAATGGAAAAAACCCAAAATACTAAAAGAACAAATAAAATGAATGTGATTAGAATAGGAATAGAGTACATAAATTAAATCACCACAACATTAAAAAATAAAGTGTCAATATAATGAATGAAAATATATAAACACATATTGCTAAAGGAAAAAATACAATGAAGGGCAAGCTAATGATTGTTTCTCATTATTCAAGGTACTTTTGTAATGAATTTGAATAAGGTGTAAAAAGATGAAATGTAGGAAATTGAATTAGCTTTCGAATACATAATTTTTATTTATAGAAATTGTGAATAACTATGTGAAATATGAGTTTTTATAATAGTTGTATGCTATTTTTCAAGCAAAATATAAGGAATATGTCTCCATCGGTGCCTACCTTAACAATAAAATTTCCTTGAAAAAAAATGCATAATTGTAGAGAACCCATTGTTCTAGTGCTGTGTACTTTTTCAAAATTTATATTTTTCATTTTATATTTTTTTTAAATTATGAAAGTAAATATATCTTTGAAATTACACCACTAGATTATCAAACAAATCTTATTTTGTTTTAGATTATAGATCTCTGTCTCTTCTAGTGCGAGGCATAACTTGCTTTAAAAATGGTTGAGATTGTAACAAAATAAATTAAAAATACTAAACAATATTAATTTAAAAAAAAAAACTATATATTTGGAATTTGCATAGCCGATTGTATTAGTGAATGTAGTTTCATCGAAAATAGATTGTGTAGACTATAAAAAAACAATGTGAAAAATAGAGATATAGGGAAGTATTAATAAAAGTTGAGGTTTTTAGGTATTTGCACACCAAACCACTAGATTTATCATCGCAAACCTAAATCTGAGGAAACCAACTCAACATACAAATAACTACATTCTTCAACTTTATTTATTTAATATTTATATCTATGTCTATGTTTGATCATCATTAAAGATACAAGGAATAAGATTTAGAGAAAAACAATTATTTGTACCTTTAATCATGACAAGATATAGATATTAGATAAATAAAATATTTAAGAATGTAGTTATTAGAGGGACCTTATATGTGTAATTTCGTGTTTATAAACAAGGGCATGGAGCATAAAGTATACATTTTATCATCCCATGCTCGTCTCTCCCTAAGACACAGATAATTTATTTTTAAAAGTTTTGTTCAAATTCAAGTAGCTTCCTTAGGCGTATTTGATCCATTTTCAAGTATAAGTTTATATTAATATTAATATAGTAAATTAAAACAATAACTTATAATAATGAAAAAATTAAAAACAATTTACAATAAAAATAAAAAGAATGAAAGAGAATCACTTTAATATAATAAATTAATATAGATTCATGTACGTTAATCTATCTATCACTAAGAGGATCAAATTTCTTAAAGTATAAATCACTTTTAAAATAAAAAATAGGAGGAAAAATATACACCCTTGGGGATTTTATTCCTCTTGATGCCTAATCATATAGAGATTAGATGTATATATGGTGATCTGTAATAAGTTTTTTTTAATAATAGATTGATGCTTGGGATGGATCAAGGCTAGGATGAACATTCCATAAAGAATAAATCAAGGTTTATTTTGAATGTATTACAATAACAACTCTCGACTTTGTAGCCTTCAATTATAATAGGAGTTGTAATGCTCACAATTATTGCACCAAGATAAAGGAGGTGCATCTGTGACTGTAGATGTGACATCTCCTCCAATACATGTGTTAGATTTTTAATGTGAATAAACTAAATTGAAAAAAAAATAAACTATCATATATGTAGATTTTAACCTTATAGAATAAATTAGTACCAATGGATTATTAATAAAAAAATAAAATATACAATGGCACACACACATATTAGACAAATATTTTACCCTGGAAACCCAAACCGAGAAAACCAACAACTTGTTTAGAGATGAACCTCTAATATTTTATTCATCATCTATCTTCATTGTTTACAGTAAGATATATATAGGATCCCACGGAATAAAAAACCCCTAATCCATTGAACTAGACTATTCAACAACCCCAATTACCTAATCGAAATTAGAAAACCATCAACGAAAACCATGTATCGAAAACCGTTAAAAAAATGCAAAAAATGACCATTTTTTTTCCTTGGGGTATTGCCCCCCAACTCTCAGGCACAGGGGTTCACACCCCCCTACAATCTCCCTGCACACCCAATGCAATAAAAACACTAGGTTTGGTGTGCAAACAATATAACAAATACCCAACATTCTCCCACTTGTTTTTTTCTTTGTAGATAGGGGGTGAGAAGGTTACATAGTCAACAATCGAGGGCAACAATTCCCATAGATCCTCTACACCAAGAGAAATTCTCAATGCTCATGGATTTTGTTAATGAATCTACAAAATTCTTCAAAGTTTCCACCTTCATCAACAACACCTTCATTTCTTCAACCATGTCTCTCACAAAGTAATACTAAACATCATTATACTTTGTCTTTGAATGATAAGGTGGTTTTCTCACTAGGAAGATTGCACTTTGATTGTCACAATCTATCCTTATAGCTTGTTTTACCAACCCATACTTGAAAACAATATTTGTAACCATTGTTATTCCTTGCTTGCATGAGTGGATTCCATGTATTCATCTTTTGTAGTTGAGAGTTCCACTACAGAGTGTCCTTTTCTCATCCAACCGATTACTCCTCCAAATAGGTTAAAGACAGATACACTTGTAGATATTTTGCGATATTGATCACCATCGCAGTCTGCATCAACAAATATATGTATATCCAACACTTTGTTTAGTTCTAGTCCTCCTTTGTAGCACAATCCATGATGCAGGAGCATCACCATCAACGTTCAATGAGGCCAAGTGGAGGACAACTCAACATCCAGCGTGCACATTCAAATTGGTTTTGATCCCAAGGAGAGAGCATCATTTTGATGTTTTGAAAGAATTGTAATTAAAGACCTTTTAATGTTTTGAGGCTAGAGCCATTATAAACAATCCAGAAGATTGCAATTTCTTTAAATGCCTAAGGGATTGTACAGATTTCGAGCATCGACTCGTATCTATATTGTAAATGCTCATTTAATTGTAATAGGCTTAGTAGGAGAATGTCTTAATTTTGATATGATAGATCTAAGATAGGCTAGAGGGAAGTCTCGAGATGCCCCTCATGTATAAATGTATGTAATATTTGTCGAAATAGGCTGTTGAATTTATTATTATTGTTGTTGAAGAAATTTTGTGGGAGAGTTGTAGAGAAGAAGCTGAGAGTTGTAAGAACCTGTGTAAATATTTTCTGAATGAATATAATAGAGGAGAATTGCCTTCAGATATCTGCACATGTTTTCCTTTGAGTAATTGAGTAATGTTTTGTTATTTTATTTATGTGTTTTATATGCTTGTGTGTGCATTTCATGGTTAGATGAATGAACCTTTGATGTTCTATAAGTTTAAATTGTTTCTCTTCTAAAATCCTAGTGCAAGTAGTGGATAGTGCCCACACAAGGAGTGCAAAGGCATAGTCATTGTCGGACTCAATAGCTCAAGAGATATAGCGTGAATTATTTCCGAGCGAGTGCAAGGAGTGAACATATACTCATCTGAGTATAAAATCTCGAAGAAGACCTGTGTAAGGTGTGCACATGGCCAACACTTAGTCAAGTGTTGAAAGAGTTTCAAGGAAGATGAGAACAAGGAGTGTGCAAGAGGATTTTCCATAAATATTCAAGTATCAAGTTTCCAAGGAAAGAAGCACAAGGCATTTGACAAAGGTTTGAATCACTTAGAGTGATTGAGCTAAGGAGAAATAGTGAACGAAAGACCTTGGATAGAGGGTTCACCTTGTTTGGAGGATGAGCAGACGAGATCCATTTGGGAGGAGCCAGAGTCTTTCGTTTCCATTAGATATGGAAAAGAAGTGTGGGTGTAAAACCCTGAATTCCTTCGAACTTCACGAGTTTGGTGATTTTCATGCGTTTGTTGTGGAGGAAAAAAAAATCCCAAAGTCTCGGAGCCTGAAGTTAATATGGTTCGTTGATAGAAAGGGGACACGTGTCCACAGATAAATGGTTATCCGGAAGTCCGAATATCCAGTGATTCAAAATTTTTGTAGTAAGATTGTGCAGAACTCCAAAAGTTCCAAAGCCTAGAGTGGATCCTAGCCACTGGCGCAAAGAGCCACGGGTCGCCATATCTCTGGTAGTTAGGAATTCGATAGTCTAGGGAAACAGATGGGTGTTGTATTTTGGATCAAGAACTCTCGAAGAATCGAAGGATGTAGTAGATCTCGACTGTCATATTGAGAGGGACACATGGATAGCAGATCTAGCCTTCGTCAATTCGACATTAAAAGATTGTGTAGTGTTGTATCACAGAAATCCATGAAAGCCCGAAGCCCAAAGTAGATCCAAGCCGTCCATTTCCAAGGACATGTGGATCACGGATCTTAACTCCTCACCATTCAGAGTTCAACGATTCAGGAACTTGTATGTGTTAACATCTCAAAACTCCCTAGGCCTGGAGTCCCGTAGTGGATTATAACCATCAGGTGTTGTATTCTGGATCAAGAACTCTCGAAGGATCGAAGGATGTAGTAGATCTCGACTGTCATATTGAGAGGGACACATGGATAGCGGATCTAGCCTTCGTCAATTCGACATTAAAAGATTATGTAGTGTTGTATCACAGAAATCCATGAAAGCCCGAAGCCCAAAGCAGATCCAAACCATCCATTTCCAAGGACATGTGGATCACGAATCGTAACTCCTCACCATTTAGAGTTCAACGATTCAGGAACTTGTATGTGTTAACATCTCAAAACTCCCTAGGCCTGGAGTCCCGTAGTGGATTATAACCATCGATTGTTGGAGAGGTGTGGAACATTGATCTGGGATCCCTCCAGAGGTCCACTAGTTCGATGTTCGGAGGTATTGCGAATTCGAGTAGGGAAAACTCTCGAATCCCTAAGCTTCGAAGTTCCTGTGTACTATTGATTCTAGGTGTGGACTATAGACCATTGATCTCTCCTGTTATTCGATTGTTCACAGGTTCATCGTTGGGGATGATTGTTGTGTGTTTCCATTGGAACTTCCAAATTCTAGAGTTCCAAAGCCCTAAATTTCCTGCTAAGTTGAAAATTATCCCACGGTTTTGGCCCAAGGTCACGCGGAAGACTTCGCTGGAGTATTAGGACCCTCACAAACTTGGTTTTATGCACAGGAAAAATGGAAAAGGCCTGTGGAGAAGAATTTCAAAGGCTCAGCATGGGCCCGAGAGCTAATTCAGATCCTTAGAATGAAATATCCTTAGAGTGGGAGCTCGCGTGAACCCTTGGCAGTGGTGGGGCTTTGCATCAATCCTTAACTAGTAGTGAAAGGAAAATACCTAAAAACCCTCTTTATTGTTTCCCAATTCTCCCTCCCTAGTTTTTACATAAACCTGTTCAAAAGTCCCACTACATGTGGAATGTATGGTCTATTAATACCATTGCATACATCAAATTTCCAATTGCACTAGCATATGAAACGTGAGACATTTCTTCTTCCTCTTCCTTTGTCTTGGGAAACTGATTCACAAATAACTTTACACTTATAGGAATGAAATTTCTTGTTTTCCCAGTCTCTTTTAATTTCCATGTCCGAATGAAATTTGCAACACCAAGATCCTTCATGTCAAATTTAGAGCACAACTGATTTTTCACATCCTAGATAATCTTCTTGTCATTTCCTATTAGCAACATATCATCCACATACAACAACAAATAAAGAAGATGATCTCCAATTAATTTGAAATACACATAGTGATCCACTTTGCTCCTTGTGAAGCCAAGTCCCAACATATGAGTATCAAATTTTTGATACCACATCCTTGGTGATTTCTTTAGACCATATAGGGACTTTTTCAGCTTGCATACCAGGTCTTTATTTCCCTTCAGAACAAATAATTTTGGTTGCTTCATGTAGATTTCTTCTTCAAGATCCCCATGTATGATCCATATGGATCCTATTCCAACTGGCTCACATGAAATTTTCATCACTGGTAGTTATTTCCTAGATTTTTGAGTCCTAAACTTCCATGGATGCTTTGAAGTTGTAAACAACAATTTTGGGGCACACCATAGTCACACTATGGACAAATTTAGAGTGTGACTGAATAATGTGTAGTCCTAGGATATACCTTCCTAATGGAATCTCGTGCACCTAAATTGAAGATCATAAGAAAACATTACAACCCTGAGAAGTTCTTGTACCAACTTACCCCATCGGGGCCCACATGACTTTTGCCGCTTAATCTCCACATTAGGGCCACAAACCTTTTGGATTTTCATCTTTCAAGGGCTAGGTTTTTCTATTTACATTAAAAAGGCCTTTCAAGCCTCATTTTAATCATCTTCTTTTGAATGAGCATAGTCATCACATCTCTTCACATAGATAAGCTTCCAACATTCTAGCAAGTGATTTACTTTGTAATTTTACAGTTTCTGTACATTCTTTCATTAATAAAAATTTTACATTACTATATCTATGTGTTTATTGCAATATTTTTGGGTATCTTGCAATATATCTGTATATTTCATTGTTATATATCTGCCTTCATTTGGTAATCAAAATAAATTTGGATCAATGGTATCAAGGAAGGCTACTCCTTTTTGTTTCTTGTGCATGTCCCTGATGAGGTCAAGGTATAGAGAGTTGGGTCTCGAGCTAGTTTCCCTTGAGGATAAACGCTCTCGCTGGCCCAATCAGCCTCCCATCACAGAAGAGAAGAGGAATGAATGAGAAGAATATCCCATCAAGTTATTTCTCATGGAAACCCTCGTGTAATAGAGGAACAATATGGTGGATAATTTTTTCCAAATCCTTCAATGATTGTTGACAATAACATGCATGTATTTTTCAAGAATTTTCTTTGGAGACGCTACCCTTTTCAAGGTATAAGAAATTTAGATATTCCCATATTTGAAGGTCATATGGATGCAAATGCTTTTGAAAAATGGTTAAATTTGTTATAAGGTAACTTCTTTGTTCACAATTTTTTCGACAGACAAAAGATCACCTGTACTGATCCAGATGGATATTGGTGGCCACCCGTCTATTTCACTTGGACACCCACCATTTTTTCTTTCAGTTTTTCAGTTTCCTTAATTGTAGCACAATTTACTATTTTTGGCAGTTTTTTGGGTCTTGAACTTTCGGAGCCGTTTTGAGGCCCTAAACAACATTTTTTGGGCATCAAACATCTGATGAATATGAGTCCGTTCTGGACTCAATATTCATTGTCAATAGTTCTAGTCCTCAGATAGATATTTCTAACGATGCATCATGTGTATCAAACAAAGATAGTATGCCAAAGTTATGATCCTGATAAATTGATGTACCGATTTACCTCGACGAGGCCCATATTCTGGCGTTTCATCTCCTAGGGTTAGGTTTTTTGATGTTTAGGGTTTCCATTGTTTCTCAATAATATATAGGCCTTTGAGCCTCACTGTAACACAGAATTCAGAGTCCTATAGCTTCCATATCTCTTCTCATATATAACCTACCAACACCCTAGCTAGTTTATTTCCATTATGTCTGTAAACAAATTTTAGTTCTTTGATATTAAAGAAATGAAGTGTTATTTCTGTTGCATCTTTGTATTAATGGTTATTTGTATATTCTATTGCATTCCTGCATAAATTTGGATCAGTGGTATCGAAGCGATATGCTCTTTCTTGATCCTTCTTTGCATGTCCCCAATGAGATCGGGGTATAAGGAGTTAGGGCTTGATCCGGTTGAACCCTTGCAAGATTAGCCTCGCAAACCCCAATGGATGCCCATGGCGGATGAAAAGAAAGATGAGGGAACAGGAGATCCTATCAAAATATTTCTAGAGGAGGCCCTTGAAAAACAAAGGAACACAATGATGGATAACTTTGCCCAGATCCTTCAACGATTGCCCATTGGCAGCGCATCTGCATCCTGCAGCCACTTTGGAGGTGCAACCCATTTTAAGGTACAAATAAAATTTTACATTACCATATTTGATGGCTCTTGGCCTTGTGTTGTTATTGTTACCTTGGGAAATAAGTTGTACAAGATACTAGAGGTACCACCGCCTGCTGCTATCTCTTTGGTTACTGCAAAACAATGCAGTAAGCTCATTTCCAAAACCAAGAACTTTGTTTTCCTGATGATCCACCCTTATGGAAAGAAGAAGATTGTGGCCACAACCTTCATACAGGGTTCCTCCGCTTTACAACAACAAATGGACAAGGTCGTGGAGGAGTACCAGGACATCTTCATCTCACCCGCAGGGGTGCCTTTGCACTGTTAGTTCAAGCACCCCATCGATTTGAACCCAGGTGCATCCCTACCCAATAAATCGATCTATCGGTGCTCTGTTCTGGAGAATGATGAAATCAACAGGTAGATGCAAGAGCTACTACAGAAAGGTCACATTTGGCCAAGTTCATCGCCCTGTGGGAACCCAATCGTGCTGGAGCAGAAGAAGGATGGGACTTGGAGACTCTGTATTGACTATCGGATGTTGAACAATATCATTGTTCAGAATAGGTACCTGATCCCACAGATTGATGACCTTTTCGACCAACTCAAAGGGGAAAAATATTTCAGCAAGATCGACTTGAATTTCGGATATCACCAGGTACCAATCGAACCGTCTGATGTGTGGAAGATTGCCTTCAAAGCCAAGGAGGACATTTTTGAATGGTTGGTCATGCCTTTCGAGTTGATGAATGCTCTACAACCTTCATGAGGAAGATGGACGACATCTTTAGGCCATTCACAAACTCATTTTTAGTAGTGTACTTGGATGACATCCTAATATTCAGATAGACTTGGGAAGAGCACCTCCACCACATCCGAAAATTCCTCCAAACACTGTGGAAACAAAAGTTGTGTGCCAATTTGGAGTAGTTCAATTTTGGCATGAACCAGGTTTAGTATCTGGGATACATTATTGATGAGCGTGGGGTGCATTTGGATCCAACCAAGATCCAAGTCATCCGGGATTGGCCAGCCCTAACCACTCTAATAGATCTTCGCAACTTTTTGGGTCTTGCTAATTTCTACCATAGGTTTGTGTTGGGATTCTCTCATACCACTTGGCCCTTGAGTCAAGTCACCAAGGGAGGAGTGAAAGAAAAATTCTTTTGGTCGGAATATCAACAAAAGGCGTTCGTAGAATTGAAACATCGCCTTTGTTGTGCCCCACTGCTCACACTACCATACTTGCAACAACCATTTGAGATCGAGAAAGCTCTGACTATGCTATTGGGGAAGTTCTTACTCAACAAAGCCATCCAGTGGCATATCACAGTATGACACTATTTGACACAGTCCAAACGTATCCCACTTATGACAAAGAAATTTGTTCCATTATGTAGACTTTCCGACAATGTAAGCATTACATTTTGGGGAAGGAAACGATCATCCACACAGACCACCGACCCCTGCAGTTCATACAGACACAAGGGAAGTTGTAGAACAATCGCCATCATAAGTGGTCCAGATATCTGCAAAAATTTCATTTGAACATCAAGTACAAGAAGCGAAGAACCAATAATGTTGTATACTTCCTCATCCAACCATCGATCATGACGATAACCACTGTGCTCAACTCTTGTGGGCACGAGACATCTGATTGGCCACTTCTCTACAAGAGCGATCCAGAATTTGGCCACACATACAAGATGCTTTTGGAGGGTAACTGACTTCCAAATTTTCACCTCCAGGATGCCCTATTATGTCACCTGGGACACCTTTGTGTTCCTTCAAGCGAGCATGCCAGGATGATTTGGGAAGCACACTACAGTCGGGTTTCTAGGCATTTCGAGGTCAAGAAAATAGTGGAAGTATTTATATTGGCCAAACCTTTGACATGATGTTAGGATCTCCATAAGATCCTTCACTTCCTGTGCCATTTCCAAATCAACCATCAAGAATCAAGGCCTCTATACTATGTTGCCTAACCCTAGTCGACCTTGGGAATCCATCTCCATGGATTACATGTCGAGCCTTCCTTCTATTAAGCATGGCAATGACTATGTTTTTGTGGTCATCGACAAATTCTTGAAGATGGCCATTATGACGGACTGCAAGAAGAATATCACAACAGAAGCCACTACTAAACTTTTCTTTGCACGAGTGTGCGTAAACTTTGGGATCCCATAGTCTATCATCCCAGATCATGAAAGCAGTTTCCTCGGTACATTTTGGTCTAGGCTCTGGTCAATGCTAGACCCCAAGCTCACCAAGTCCACATCTTTCCATCCCCAAATTGATGGCTAGACATAGGTCGTCAACAATATGATCGTACACATTTTGTGCATGTACAACTCAAAGAATCCACACACATGGGATGAGAGCTTCCCCTATGTACAACATAGATATAATCGGTCCCTCCATAGCTCAACCGGCCACAGCCCCTTCTAGGTAGTCTTGGGATTCTAGCCACTATGTCACATTGACGTAGCCATGCCCTTTTCAACTACTCAGGCTGATTCATCTCATGTCCAGTCTAAAGTTGCTAAGGTGAACAACTTCCTTGAGTGCATTCACCACATTCACCAAAAGGTTCATGACATATTAGACATAGCCAATGCTAAGTACAAGCAACATCATGATCAACATCGGGTGCAACACAGCTTCCAGGTGGGTGAGAAAGTGTGGCTACATTTGCAGAAGGAGTGCCTCACTGGACCCCACCAAAAGATTCACCCACTCCGATACGGGCCATACACCATCACCAAGGATGCAGGGGACAATTCCTTTGATCTCAGTATTCCACCATTCCTTCATCTACACTCAGTGTTCAATGTGGACTGCCTTCGGCCCTACTTTCCACCTCTACTGGACACATCCGACATGGAAGAACAAGTCACACCAACAGAGTTAAATCTTGACTGCATGGAACAAGCCACAATTGATTGGATTATGGACACACAGATCAAGAACACCCGCCAACAGAGGATCCATCTATATTGAGTTTTCAAAGTAGGCCAACTCCTTCACCAGGGCAAGTGGCTCACCAGGGACCAAGTTCAGTAGAAGTTTCCCCATCTCATGGAGGAACTCAACGCAATGGGGACCATTGCTTCCTAAGGGGGGAGGAATGATCCATGTGGATATGGGTGACCACCTACCTATTCCACTTATATGACCACCATTTTTTCTTTCGATTTTTCAGTTTCCTTAATTGTAGCACAATTTACTATTTTTGGCAGTTTTTCGGGTCCTGAACTTTTGGAGTCATTTTGAGGCCCTAAACAATGCTTTTTGGGCATCAAACGTCAGGAAAATATGAGCCCATTCCATAACCAATATTGATTGTCAGCAATTGTATTCCTCGGATAGATCTTTCTAACGATGTATGATGTGCATCAAACGGAGTTAGTATGCCAAAGTTATGACCCCGATAAATTGATGTACCGATTTACGTCGAGGGGGCCCATATTCTGGTGTTTCATCTCCTAGGGTTAGGTTTTTGGATGTTTAGGGTTTCCATTGTTTCTCAATAATATATAGGCCTTCGAGCCTCATTGTAACATGGAGTTCAGAGGCCTACATCCACTACATCTCTTCTCAGAGATAAGCTACCAACCCCCTAGCTAGTTTATTTCCATTCTTTCTATAAACAAATTTCAGTTCTTTGATATTAATAAAATGAAATGTTATTTCCGATGCATCTTTGTATTCATGGTTATTTGTGTATTCTGTTGCATTCTTGCATAAATTTAGATCATTTATTCTCCTTAACTCTCTTCCCAATGTCAAACATTGGTGGGAAATTTACTTGGATCAAAGCTCCATAGAGTTTGGAATATTTGGGGTCGAGCCCACTTGGGAAGTTTTTTATGGATGTGGTCAAGGAGCATAACATGTGGGAAACTATGATGACCAATACATGAGATGGATGATGTTGCATAAAGAATGGACCAAACAATGTCAGATTTCACAAATACCATCCATACCTTGTGCACCAAGATGTGTATCAAAGACATTGAGCGACATCTGGTTCTAAAATATTGCAGGTATCTACACAGATACATCCAAACCGAAATGGATTTTTTGGAAATTTCATCACTGGGAGATGTATATCGATATGCTGTCAAAATTGAGAAGAAATTGAAGTAGCAGAACAAGAGGGAGTTTGGGTCTTCAAATTCATAGCAACAAAACTATGGTAAAGGCATCGCTAACTCATAGAGCAACCAAACTTAAGACAATCAGTCCAAGCCACACGAAAAGAAGAGCAACGAGAATATGAAGAAGGACACTGAGAAATTGTGTGATTTACAGAAAATCCCCTGACACAATGATGCAGGAGCATCGCTCCACCTCAGCACATTCCAGTTGTTATCACGTTGGTGCGCATTCAAGGAAGGGAGAGGCTTCACCCTCTCATTTTTCCTTCGAAAGTTAAATGTAATTAAGGAAATTAAATGATGTCAGGTTGGAAGAGCCAAGTCGTTCTTTCACACAGGATGTAGATGAGGTCACCTTAAGTGACTGACGGTAGGAGGGATATAGATCTAATTCGGAGTATATTTCCGCTCATTGTAATCTTCCTCATTTGATAGGCATTTTGAATGGTGATTAGACACCACTAGTGTAGCTTGGAGGGAATCTCATCAAGCCCCTCTTGTATAAATATTTGTATTGTTGCCCCGAAGAGAAGGATGAATATTGATAGTAAATCATTGTTTTCCAAGAGGAGAGTGAGAGCCGAGACTAAGTTGCAGTCTAGACTCATATATTGTATTAAAATTCTATCATTAATACAAAAGAACAGATTCCACTGTTTGTAATTCCCTGTGTATTGGATGTTTATTTATGAATGTCATTTATGTGTGTTTATGTTGTAGATTTGTTTGTTAGATTTCATCTACAGGGATAGAGATAAAATCCTCTATATGTGAGTTTGATGGACTATATATGGGTTCTTTGGGCTAAGTGCAAGGAGTGTGTGACAGAGTGTTGAAATTATGTGAGCCAACACAAGGAGTACATATCTGAACTCTTTCGATTCAGAGAAAAGCGTGCTAGGAGGGAACACCAGAATAATTCACATACTCAAAGGAGAACCTAAAGGTTGTTTAATATCTTGGAGGAAAATTATATGTAGGAGGAAGCATAGCACAAATTTGTTTAACACTTTGTAATACTCTTCCAGGAGAGCATCAAGTTGTTGCAAAGTGTGCACAAAAACATCATGTTCTGAAGTGTTGGAGAATTTGTGGAAAACCCAGAGTTACTGAACACTCTGAGGGAAAGGAATCTCTGCAAGTGTGCATTGAGTGGATCAAATAATTGCCTTGGTAAACCTGAAGGATTTCAGGGGAAAGGAGGAAGACATGTGCAAGGAGTGCATCAGGCCAACACTTAGATAAGTGTTGCAAGGAGCCGTTTGAAGGCTCAATTGAGCGTAAGTAGTGTGCCAAAGACAAAGTAAGTTTGTCTTACAATCTTAGGAGGAGGAGCATAGAGTTGCCATGAGGGCACCAGAAAGTACTTGGAAGGATGCAAGAGGAGTGAGAACCTTAAAGGTTTGAGTCGAGAAAAATCTCAAAAGAATTAGTGTCGTTGTGCACAGAGTCGTTGCAAGGAGTGCAGAAGGTCGAGAATAGTCCAAGTCTCAAATAGTGAAGTGCTAAGTGTGCACATGAGTAAGGACTTAGCGAATTCTTGAAGTCATGAAGCCAAGTGGGAGTGCCTAGCGTCAGGAGAAGACAGGTGGATAAAATATTAGGAGATCCAAGAGATAAAGATCCAAAAGATTTGGATAGAGAAAACGGGGGGGAACCGTTGCGAAGTCGCAAAGAGTAGAGAAAATATGGATTTTTATATCCAGAAGGACATGTGGATGAGATACACATATTTCAGAGAAGTGGTGCTCTGGAAGGAAAGAGGATAGCAGAGAAGAAAGACTCTTGAATGCCAGAGTCTCAAACCGATCATAGTCGTTGAGTCAGGAAGTGATGGGGATTGTTGATCCTCGTACCCATTTGCGTTCGCCGAGTCAAAGTTTGGGGGGACTAGGAGTTGGTTGAGGTGAAAAGGCTAAAGCCCAAAGTTCGAAGTTCCTTTTAGGCTTAGCCTTGGGGCACAACCCAAGGTCATATAGAATAAAGTGCCTAGGATAGCGAGTTAGCGCCTATGGATAAATTTCTTCAAAGGGGCCAAGGAAGATCCCACAATATTGAAAGGAACCTGCACTTTGGAGAAAGAGGGACATGTGAAAATTGAATTAGGTTCCAGCAGGGAACCGAAGAGTTGATCTGACTCAAGTGACTAAACGATCCTAGATGCGGAGGTCAAGAAACCCAGGAGGAGAGAGAGAGGGGGGCAGGAGGGGGCTCTGTGTCACATAATGTTACGACGGAAATCACTCTATGGCATGGGGTAAACCACAAAAGATGGAATGATTGCAGAAATAAATTCTAATCCAAAGTATGCTATATAAATGAAAATGCCAATAAGACAAGATAAAGATCCTACCTCATCTGAATGTTAGATGAAGACCACCGTTGAGCACATGACTCAAAGATTTATACTTGGAAGTAGTCCTCAACAATGAAGATACACAAACATATGGTGATAATATATAATTTTAGCACATACAATAGAATAATCCATTAACATTCATAACAAATACGCCCATGGAATAATAATTCAAATATTTGCAAGATATCAATTGGATGAGAAAAACATTTTTATATTAAAAAATGATCAACATAAGTGTATAAGTGACAAACTTCAGTTTCGGCATGTCTCAGTGCAAAGAAACTATGTCCCTTCCATCCGGGCCTCCACCACTTCAATCCTACACCAAACACAAGCTCATAGAGGAAAGACAATGAGGTTCTCCATGAAAGAGGGAAGATCTTAGGGGTTGAGCAATGTGTTCTGACTTTAAGAGACAAAGGGATGTAAACTCGATGTGAAGTGAAAATTTCTCCAGAGTATCTTTGCTCTCAAAATTTGATTTCTCTCCTCTTCCATAGCTTGGATATGGCTCGATTTATATCCTTCAAATGGAACTGAAGGGCCGAGTCGAAAATTTCTAGTATATGGAATGTCAAGGATCATGGATCGCATGACGTGACATGGAAACTCGACAAAATTTTTAATTTTGGGAACAAAACCAAATGTACACAAGTTGTAATGGTGCAACATGCGTATAGACACGTTGCATAACTTGTAGGGTGTGTATATGTGGAAAAACATGATTTTTTAGTTATGGGAAGTGTAAAAGGGGACTTCAAGTCTATATAGTGAAATGGAAAGGCCTTAGAAGCAAGTTGCATGGGGTGAGGAAAATATTGTTATAACATATGCCCCCTAATGTGTGAGGTTAGAGGAGTATTTTTTATGGCCGAAATACATTGTAATTACCAGAAGTGGAGTGATGGAGACTCAGCTGGAAGACCTAGCAGATCATGAGAATATTACAATCCATAATGACTTCGTACACATGGATGCCAATTTGAATTACACTACAAATACATGTGGAAATATACCAAACATATGTTCATGTCCATGAATAGGCAATATAAAGTAGATACATGCCATAGGCTATCATAGTCACGAACAAGGCCTAGTGAAAACCAATCTCAAAATCAATATGAAGATATATGTATACAATTGGGTACAAGATGATATTCCATGATCGCTGAAGTCACATAGGTACTGGTCCAATGAATGATAGCAACAACTCAGGAAATATTCTACTATAAATTGATTTCTTAAAGTCTTCTACACAATCCACCAAAGATACAAGTCTACATTATGTGAATAGAGGAGTTGAATTCAAACACAATGAGTCTTTGTTTGATTACCGACCATTAATGGATACCATTAACAAAAATGAGACAACATACTGATAATGAAAGAAGGTATGAAGGCACCGAGTACATTCTTAGAAGTATGAATAAAGGTGTTTAGGTCAAACACTTGAAGAATCCATCGATCATGAGACATTGTTGTATTCCCAACTGTCGATGGCGGGAGAACCCTCTACCAATGACTACAAGCCTCTAGGTACTCATCGAAATCTAGGCCTTATTTCCATAATAGATGAGTTGAATTCTATGGAAGGAGACTCGATGAAAGGCGAGAAATAAGGCATCTCTCATTAGTCAGCATGAGGTATAAAGAAATAGCTTGATAATTTGGAGGAACTCGAACAAAAAGGATGTTCATGAACCAATGACCCTGTGTGTCTCTCACATGCATCAGATGCAAGTAGTGCACGAAAGAGACCCTATGAATAGAAATAAATAAGGAAAATTTTTGACAAAGGAGAGGAAAACACCAATAAAGATAATGGCATCAAAGACATTGCATGAATCCCAAGGTGTGAATATATTTCTTTCTTTCAAACACAAGGGAAACTGCCCAGTATGGTTGCCAATTTTGTTACGAGGAAAATCACTCTATGGCATGGGATAAACCATAAAAGATGGAATGAATGTAGAAATCAACTCTAATCCCAGGTATCCTATATAAATGAAAATGCTAACAAGACAAGATAAAGAGCCTACCTCGTTCGAACGTTCAATGAAGACCATGATTGAGCATGTGACTCAAGGAAATATACTTTCAACTTATCCTCAACAATCAATATACATAAGCATATGGTGATAATATATAATGTTATCACATACAATAGCATAATCCATTAACATTCATAACAAATACGCCCATGGAATAATAATTCAAATATTTGCAAGATATCAATTGGATGAGAAAATAGTATTTCTATTAAAAAATGATCAACATAATTGTATAAGTGACAAACTTATGTGTCAACACATCTCAGAATCGAGAAACTAAGTCCCTTCTAGCTGGGCCTCCACCACTTCAATCCTCCACCAAAGGCAAGCTCATATAATCCTCAATCCTCCACCACTTCAAGCCTTAGAGAAGGAACTGGTAAATATAGTACTCAATGGTCTTCCCAAGACATGGGATTTATTTTCCGCAAGCATGAACACAAAGAAGGAGTATCCCACATTTGAAGAAATTTGGACTTGTTGTTCAAAAGAAGAATCAAGGATTAATGCAAAAGAGAAATCCCAAAAGAAATACGATGAGTAAGCTTTCACAACAAAGTTCAATAATTTCAGGAATAAGAAGAAGTTTGTCTGAAGGAAGAAACTAAATCAAGAAAAGGATATGTCAAAAATACAATTCTTCAGCTGTCTAAAATATGGTCACTACAGGAACCACTGTCACGAGTTAAACAAAAGGAAGGAAACAAATGAAGCATCAGTTGCCAAAGAAAGGAAACCCTCAAAGAAGGCCAAGCAGGATAATACAGACTTCTTCTTCTCAGACAAGGTAACGATATTCTTCATAGTTCTTGTACATACCATGTTTACATAGTTTCTGTACATATATTGCATATCTATCTCTTAGAAGATAAGATGTTCATGTGAAACAATAACTATGGAAGAATAATAATATAAGGATTGTTATCACGATGACTACATGTCAAGCAATACACATGAAAAGATGAAGTACTTTGACAACCCTTGGTAACAATTCCTGTGGAAGCTATTATATAAGTAACAATTTCCACATAAGATGAAATCAGAATCAAACTTGAAGAGACCCAGAAGAAGTCAAAACAGAAAGAAGTCGGCAATCAAGAGGAAATTAGAAACAAACTTGTGACACTTTGCAGAAGGAAATAATAATGTAGATGCACGCATGGACTCTCTTAGATGGAGGGAGTTGATTACATAATTCCAATAGAAGAGCATGCATTCACGCATGAAGCAAATATTAGGAGGGAGCTAATCCTAAATGATATGATCCATTGAGGATTATGAAGTATCTGTCCATGTTCCGATTTGAAAGTAGCAGCCATAATAAGCAACATGTGTTCAAGTTTGACTTTAGAAGAAGTCTTCTTTGAAAACAAGGCTTAAAGTATCCTTGGTTGTCCATCTACATCCATGATCCTATGATGAAAGGAAGAAGTTGGAATCTTCAGGGAATGGAATCTATAGAAAACTCCATGGACCCAAGAGCTAAAAGATAAACATGAGCAAGAACATGAAGATTCCAAGAGAGAAAGAAAATACAGAAAAATGAGTCATTATACTGAGAATCACAAGACTACCAGCTTGGTTTGAACCCACTAGAAGCAATCAAGCAAAAGAAATGGAAGTTATGATGAAGAAAAGTATATGTAAGAAATTGTGAAAAAGGGTTATGAATGGAAGCATTGCGAGATTTAGAACAGAGGTTCTTTCAGAAGGAGGAGAAGACTATGATAACAACTTGTTCCCTTAAACAAAATATACCTCTATCTGAGTTATTATATCTCTTGCAGTATCCATGGATTGAAGTTTACATTACTTGGTTGTAAAATATTGTTCTCCCAATAGAGCATCTGAGGAAGAACCTTATGTAAAGAAATTTCAAGGTATTGAGGTATACCATAAAGAGACCCATGTATGTAGATATAAGAAGACCTTGTATGGATTCAAACAACTTGATGCAGAGTATCTCATATACAATAGAAGCATGGTAAAATCTTTCTATGATAGATATAGTGTATCAAAATAGTTACTCAGAAGTTTGGGATGATGGATTGATAATCCATGGAAAACTCTCATGATGACAGAAGAAGTGCTAGTTGGATATGTTTCAATTTGAACCTTGCCATGATGTCATGAGCTTGCAGGAAACAAAAGTGATGAATTCAACCATGATATATATTGTAATGATCAAAGCTACATGAATCCTTCAGAGAAAACCAGGTTTCCATAACATAACAAAGTACATTGAGATTAAGCATTACATTCTCCATGATGATGTCCACAAAAGAGAAGTGGTTCTCCAATATATCTCCACAGATGAGAAGATAGCAGATAATTTGGTAAAACCTCTGTCCAAGATGAAAAGTTTGCAAATTGGGGCTCATGGAGACAACTTCCTTATTGAAAAAGGAAGATATTACTCGTAGGTTGGGAGGGAACACTGATGTGTTATTGATTTATGGACATTCATTTTTCAATTTAAGAGAAGGTCTAGGATGAGAAGTTCCTTTCCAATTCAAAAAGTGGTTTGAGATTTATGACGGGAAGGCATTTTCCAGTTCAGAAAATGGTCCAGATTGGACAGTCATTTTCGTAATGAAAATGGTTTGATAGATTTTTGATGTACCATAGACAGTGATTCCCCTTGTGGCTAGTGTGGGGGAATGGTCTAGGACAGTGATTCTTCTTGGTAGCCACTCTCAGTAGTGGTCAAGTAGAATGATCTGCCTCGTCAGGCAATCATTCTTTCGAAGTTCATAGTTGTGAGTAGTTTCAAAGAATGGTCTATTTTGGAGGTTGGTGCAGGTCAATCATTTCCTTAGGAAATGGTCTGAACAATCATTCTCTAGGGAAGACTCATTTTCTCCAGGTTTCACTATGTTTAGTACCGGAGGAACAACCAAGTTAGGTTAATGGTCTAGGTTCAACAATCAGGGACATGAATTCCCTAGGGAAGACTCATTCTCTCCAGGTTGCACTATGATTAGTGTCGGAGGAATGGCCCAGTTAGGTGAATGGTCTAGGCTCAGAAATCAAGGACAATTATTCTTTTGTGCTTGAGAAGAATAGTCCAGATAGCCCATGGACGATGTTTACATTTTCAGGGCAGATGCTCTTCCAAATCTCACAGATGTGAGTGGAAAAATGGTCTAGATGACTCAGGTTATATCATGATATTGCTTTTGTACAGGCTGATATCAGATGATATGATTTCTATGGAGACTATATGTCTCTAGACAATAGATTTATGCGACTGTGGTGGATTTGTTCCACTGGTTGTGACTATGTGTCACTGATTAAGTAGTCGTGCGCTACTTGGTGTGGTTGTGTACCACTGGATAGTAGTTGTGTACTACTATGGATAGACATAGTTGTGTTCTACTGAATGGCATTGTTCTGATTTCCATGTAGACTATCAATAGTGTTGAAAATGATTATCAACTAGATGGATGGTCAATGTATTGATGGATAAACATTATGTAGATGGAAAATGGTCCTAGACATTTATTCTTCTAGGATGTATATCTAGATTAGAAGAATATTCCTTGTAGTGCATGGCGTGGCTTCCAACATCTGTTGGAATAGTTATTCTTCTAGGAAATATGTCTGGATTAGAAGAATGGTTCTTGTATCACTATGTGGAGTGAGTGACTTATTCAACATCATGACTGATTACTCAGATGGAGTATGGTTTTGAGAGATGATGCAATTGATGCTATCAGATGATATCGATAGTCATGATGGTGCTCATGATCTAATCATGAGATAACCTATATGGGTAAGATGATGTTGTCGACTGAATGGTATAGTTGTGCTCAATATCATTACTTTTAATACCTCCCTATCTAGGAGGGAGTGTTGATATTATGGTAGTTGCGGGAGGTATTAACGTCCACATGTAACCCTTACAAGAATAAAATATTTTGGTAAGCAAGAAGAAACCCTAAAGAATTGAACATAACCCTAAAAGACAAGTCGGCTAAAGGAAATATTTATTATTGAGTTTTTAGCCTCTAGAATGAGAATTCGACCCAGACACCTAAGGTGAAGTAGTATAAATACAGGACACCAGATCTCATTTGGCATACACAGCTCGCAACTGCAGAAATGTAAGAGTGCGCACTGCATAAACTGAGTAAGTTTGCAAGTCTGGAGAGTAGTTGCAATTGCAACTACTGCAACCTATATTCTAAGTTTAGGCTTGGAATTTCTATTGGTTATTGTTTGTATTTTCTTCCTTGTGCAATAGCTCGAGAGATAGGTATGCTACATTGATTGGCTATTAGGCCTAGGGTTTTCTTTCAAAATTATTCTCTGTGAAGGTTAAGGTGCTCGAGGGTGGATTTGGCCTATGGTTGGATGACAATATTTCTATACTGTCTATGGTTAAACGAGCACACTTATTATTTCTAACAACCCCCTCGAAGAGGCAAGTGAACATTGCTCTCAGTAATCAAAGTGCTCTTTCTGGTATTATTCTTGTATTATTTTGGTATTATTGTGGTGTGGTTTTGGTTATATCATTGTTTATCTACCATTTCTAGCTAATTATTTATGTTCTGCATACTATTTTATATCTGTAATATTACACAATTCCATTAAGGGTACATTTCATTCTATGTTCAATTTATTTTTGAAAGAAAATATTTTGGATTATTATAAAATTTATAATCTATTTTAATAAGTTTTTAGTAAAAA
>ML796070.1:719672-743757 GCA_009831015.1 Picea engelmannii
AGGGATAGAGATAAAATCCTCTATATGTGAGTTTGATGGACTATATATGGGTTCTTTGGGCTAAGTGCAAGGAGTGTGTGACAGAGTGTTGAAATTATGTGAGCCAACACAAGGAGTACATATCTGAACTCTTTCGATTCAGAGAAAAGCGTGCTAGGAGGGAACACCAGAATAATTCACATACTCAAAGGAGAACCTAAAGGTTGTTTAATATCTTGGAGGAAAATTATATGTAGGAGGAAGCATAGCACAAATTTGTTTAACACTTTGTAATACTCTTCCAGGAGAGCATCAAGTTGTTGCAAAGTGTGCACAAAAACATCATGTTCTGAAGTGTTGGAGAATTTGTGGAAAACCCAGAGTTACTGAACACTCTGAGGGAAAGGAATCTCTGCAAGTGTGCATTGAGTGGATCAAATAATTGCCTTGGTAAACCTGAAGGATTTCAGGGGAAAGGAGGAAGACATGTGCAAGGAGTGCATCAGGCCAACACTTAGATAAGTGTTGCAAGGAGCCGTTTGAAGGCTCAATTGAGCGTAAGTAGTGTGCCAAAGACAAAGTAAGTTTGTCTTACAATCTTAGGAGGAGGAGCATAGAGTTGCCATGAGGGCACCAGAAAGTACTTGGAAGGATGCAAGAGGAGTGAGAACCTTAAAGGTTTGAGTCGAGAAAAATCTCAAAAGAATTAGTGTCGTTGTGCACAGAGTCGTTGCAAGGAGTGCAGAAGGTCGAGAATAGTCCAAGTCTCAAATAGTGAAGTGCTAAGTGTGCACATGAGTAAGGACTTAGCGAATTCTTGAAGTCATGAAGCCAAGTGGGAGTGCCTAGCGTCAGGAGAAGACAGGTGGATAAAATATTAGGAGATCCAAGAGATAAAGATCCAAAAGATTTGGATAGAGAAAACGGGGGGGAACCGTTGCGAAGTCGCAAAGAGTAGAGAAAATATGGATTTTTATATCCAGAAGGACATGTGGATGAGATACACATATTTCAGAGAAGTGGTGCTCTGGAAGGAAAGAGGATAGCAGAGAAGAAAGACTCTTGAATGCCAGAGTCTCAAACCGATCATAGTCGTTGAGTCAGGAAGTGATGGGGATTGTTGATCCTCGTACCCATTTGCGTTCGCCGAGTCAAAGTTTGGGGGGACTAGGAGTTGGTTGAGGTGAAAAGGCTAAAGCCCAAAGTTCGAAGTTCCTTTTAGGCTTAGCCTTGGGGCACAACCCAAGGTCATATAGAATAAAGTGCCTAGGATAGCGAGTTAGCGCCTATGGATAAATTTCTTCAAAGGGGCCAAGGAAGATCCCACAATATTGAAAGGAACCTGCACTTTGGAGAAAGAGGGACATGTGAAAATTGAATTAGGTTCCAGCAGGGAACCGAAGAGTTGATCTGACTCAAGTGACTAAACGATCCTAGATGCGGAGGTCAAGAAACCCAGGAGGAGAGAGAGAGGGGGGCAGGAGGGGGCTCTGTGTCACATAATGTTACGACGGAAATCACTCTATGGCATGGGGTAAACCACAAAAGATGGAATGATTGCAGAAATAAATTCTAATCCAAAGTATGCTATATAAATGAAAATGCCAATAAGACAAGATAAAGATCCTACCTCATCTGAATGTTAGATGAAGACCACCGTTGAGCACATGACTCAAAGATTTATACTTGGAAGTAGTCCTCAACAATGAAGATACACAAACATATGGTGATAATATATAATTTTAGCACATACAATAGAATAATCCATTAACATTCATAACAAATACGCCCATGGAATAATAATTCAAATATTTGCAAGATATCAATTGGATGAGAAAAACATTTTTATATTAAAAAATGATCAACATAAGTGTATAAGTGACAAACTTCAGTTTCGGCATGTCTCAGTGCAAAGAAACTATGTCCCTTCCATCCGGGCCTCCACCACTTCAATCCTACACCAAACACAAGCTCATAGAGGAAAGACAATGAGGTTCTCCATGAAAGAGGGAAGATCTTAGGGGTTGAGCAATGTGTTCTGACTTTAAGAGACAAAGGGATGTAAACTCGATGTGAAGTGAAAATTTCTCCAGAGTATCTTTGCTCTCAAAATTTGATTTCTCTCCTCTTCCATAGCTTGGATATGGCTCGATTTATATCCTTCAAATGGAACTGAAGGGCCGAGTCGAAAATTTCTAGTATATGGAATGTCAAGGATCATGGATCGCATGACGTGACATGGAAACTCGACAAAATTTTTAATTTTGGGAACAAAACCAAATGTACACAAGTTGTAATGGTGCAACATGCGTATAGACACGTTGCATAACTTGTAGGGTGTGTATATGTGGAAAAACATGATTTTTTAGTTATGGGAAGTGTAAAAGGGGACTTCAAGTCTATATAGTGAAATGGAAAGGCCTTAGAAGCAAGTTGCATGGGGTGAGGAAAATATTGTTATAACATATGCCCCCTAATGTGTGAGGTTAGAGGAGTATTTTTTATGGCCGAAATACATTGTAATTACCAGAAGTGGAGTGATGGAGACTCAGCTGGAAGACCTAGCAGATCATGAGAATATTACAATCCATAATGACTTCGTACACATGGATGCCAATTTGAATTACACTACAAATACATGTGGAAATATACCAAACATATGTTCATGTCCATGAATAGGCAATATAAAGTAGATACATGCCATAGGCTATCATAGTCACGAACAAGGCCTAGTGAAAACCAATCTCAAAATCAATATGAAGATATATGTATACAATTGGGTACAAGATGATATTCCATGATCGCTGAAGTCACATAGGTACTGGTCCAATGAATGATAGCAACAACTCAGGAAATATTCTACTATAAATTGATTTCTTAAAGTCTTCTACACAATCCACCAAAGATACAAGTCTACATTATGTGAATAGAGGAGTTGAATTCAAACACAATGAGTCTTTGTTTGATTACCGACCATTAATGGATACCATTAACAAAAATGAGACAACATACTGATAATGAAAGAAGGTATGAAGGCACCGAGTACATTCTTAGAAGTATGAATAAAGGTGTTTAGGTCAAACACTTGAAGAATCCATCGATCATGAGACATTGTTGTATTCCCAACTGTCGATGGCGGGAGAACCCTCTACCAATGACTACAAGCCTCTAGGTACTCATCGAAATCTAGGCCTTATTTCCATAATAGATGAGTTGAATTCTATGGAAGGAGACTCGATGAAAGGCGAGAAATAAGGCATCTCTCATTAGTCAGCATGAGGTATAAAGAAATAGCTTGATAATTTGGAGGAACTCGAACAAAAAGGATGTTCATGAACCAATGACCCTGTGTGTCTCTCACATGCATCAGATGCAAGTAGTGCACGAAAGAGACCCTATGAATAGAAATAAATAAGGAAAATTTTTGACAAAGGAGAGGAAAACACCAATAAAGATAATGGCATCAAAGACATTGCATGAATCCCAAGGTGTGAATATATTTCTTTCTTTCAAACACAAGGGAAACTGCCCAGTATGGTTGCCAATTTTGTTACGAGGAAAATCACTCTATGGCATGGGATAAACCATAAAAGATGGAATGAATGTAGAAATCAACTCTAATCCCAGGTATCCTATATAAATGAAAATGCTAACAAGACAAGATAAAGAGCCTACCTCGTTCGAACGTTCAATGAAGACCATGATTGAGCATGTGACTCAAGGAAATATACTTTCAACTTATCCTCAACAATCAATATACATAAGCATATGGTGATAATATATAATGTTATCACATACAATAGCATAATCCATTAACATTCATAACAAATACGCCCATGGAATAATAATTCAAATATTTGCAAGATATCAATTGGATGAGAAAATAGTATTTCTATTAAAAAATGATCAACATAATTGTATAAGTGACAAACTTATGTGTCAACACATCTCAGAATCGAGAAACTAAGTCCCTTCTAGCTGGGCCTCCACCACTTCAATCCTCCACCAAAGGCAAGCTCATATAATCCTCAATCCTCCACCACTTCAAGCCTTAGAGAAGGAACTGGTAAATATAGTACTCAATGGTCTTCCCAAGACATGGGATTTATTTTCCGCAAGCATGAACACAAAGAAGGAGTATCCCACATTTGAAGAAATTTGGACTTGTTGTTCAAAAGAAGAATCAAGGATTAATGCAAAAGAGAAATCCCAAAAGAAATACGATGAGTAAGCTTTCACAACAAAGTTCAATAATTTCAGGAATAAGAAGAAGTTTGTCTGAAGGAAGAAACTAAATCAAGAAAAGGATATGTCAAAAATACAATTCTTCAGCTGTCTAAAATATGGTCACTACAGGAACCACTGTCACGAGTTAAACAAAAGGAAGGAAACAAATGAAGCATCAGTTGCCAAAGAAAGGAAACCCTCAAAGAAGGCCAAGCAGGATAATACAGACTTCTTCTTCTCAGACAAGGTAACGATATTCTTCATAGTTCTTGTACATACCATGTTTACATAGTTTCTGTACATATATTGCATATCTATCTCTTAGAAGATAAGATGTTCATGTGAAACAATAACTATGGAAGAATAATAATATAAGGATTGTTATCACGATGACTACATGTCAAGCAATACACATGAAAAGATGAAGTACTTTGACAACCCTTGGTAACAATTCCTGTGGAAGCTATTATATAAGTAACAATTTCCACATAAGATGAAATCAGAATCAAACTTGAAGAGACCCAGAAGAAGTCAAAACAGAAAGAAGTCGGCAATCAAGAGGAAATTAGAAACAAACTTGTGACACTTTGCAGAAGGAAATAATAATGTAGATGCACGCATGGACTCTCTTAGATGGAGGGAGTTGATTACATAATTCCAATAGAAGAGCATGCATTCACGCATGAAGCAAATATTAGGAGGGAGCTAATCCTAAATGATATGATCCATTGAGGATTATGAAGTATCTGTCCATGTTCCGATTTGAAAGTAGCAGCCATAATAAGCAACATGTGTTCAAGTTTGACTTTAGAAGAAGTCTTCTTTGAAAACAAGGCTTAAAGTATCCTTGGTTGTCCATCTACATCCATGATCCTATGATGAAAGGAAGAAGTTGGAATCTTCAGGGAATGGAATCTATAGAAAACTCCATGGACCCAAGAGCTAAAAGATAAACATGAGCAAGAACATGAAGATTCCAAGAGAGAAAGAAAATACAGAAAAATGAGTCATTATACTGAGAATCACAAGACTACCAGCTTGGTTTGAACCCACTAGAAGCAATCAAGCAAAAGAAATGGAAGTTATGATGAAGAAAAGTATATGTAAGAAATTGTGAAAAAGGGTTATGAATGGAAGCATTGCGAGATTTAGAACAGAGGTTCTTTCAGAAGGAGGAGAAGACTATGATAACAACTTGTTCCCTTAAACAAAATATACCTCTATCTGAGTTATTATATCTCTTGCAGTATCCATGGATTGAAGTTTACATTACTTGGTTGTAAAATATTGTTCTCCCAATAGAGCATCTGAGGAAGAACCTTATGTAAAGAAATTTCAAGGTATTGAGGTATACCATAAAGAGACCCATGTATGTAGATATAAGAAGACCTTGTATGGATTCAAACAACTTGATGCAGAGTATCTCATATACAATAGAAGCATGGTAAAATCTTTCTATGATAGATATAGTGTATCAAAATAGTTACTCAGAAGTTTGGGATGATGGATTGATAATCCATGGAAAACTCTCATGATGACAGAAGAAGTGCTAGTTGGATATGTTTCAATTTGAACCTTGCCATGATGTCATGAGCTTGCAGGAAACAAAAGTGATGAATTCAACCATGATATATATTGTAATGATCAAAGCTACATGAATCCTTCAGAGAAAACCAGGTTTCCATAACATAACAAAGTACATTGAGATTAAGCATTACATTCTCCATGATGATGTCCACAAAAGAGAAGTGGTTCTCCAATATATCTCCACAGATGAGAAGATAGCAGATAATTTGGTAAAACCTCTGTCCAAGATGAAAAGTTTGCAAATTGGGGCTCATGGAGACAACTTCCTTATTGAAAAAGGAAGATATTACTCGTAGGTTGGGAGGGAACACTGATGTGTTATTGATTTATGGACATTCATTTTTCAATTTAAGAGAAGGTCTAGGATGAGAAGTTCCTTTCCAATTCAAAAAGTGGTTTGAGATTTATGACGGGAAGGCATTTTCCAGTTCAGAAAATGGTCCAGATTGGACAGTCATTTTCGTAATGAAAATGGTTTGATAGATTTTTGATGTACCATAGACAGTGATTCCCCTTGTGGCTAGTGTGGGGGAATGGTCTAGGACAGTGATTCTTCTTGGTAGCCACTCTCAGTAGTGGTCAAGTAGAATGATCTGCCTCGTCAGGCAATCATTCTTTCGAAGTTCATAGTTGTGAGTAGTTTCAAAGAATGGTCTATTTTGGAGGTTGGTGCAGGTCAATCATTTCCTTAGGAAATGGTCTGAACAATCATTCTCTAGGGAAGACTCATTTTCTCCAGGTTTCACTATGTTTAGTACCGGAGGAACAACCAAGTTAGGTTAATGGTCTAGGTTCAACAATCAGGGACATGAATTCCCTAGGGAAGACTCATTCTCTCCAGGTTGCACTATGATTAGTGTCGGAGGAATGGCCCAGTTAGGTGAATGGTCTAGGCTCAGAAATCAAGGACAATTATTCTTTTGTGCTTGAGAAGAATAGTCCAGATAGCCCATGGACGATGTTTACATTTTCAGGGCAGATGCTCTTCCAAATCTCACAGATGTGAGTGGAAAAATGGTCTAGATGACTCAGGTTATATCATGATATTGCTTTTGTACAGGCTGATATCAGATGATATGATTTCTATGGAGACTATATGTCTCTAGACAATAGATTTATGCGACTGTGGTGGATTTGTTCCACTGGTTGTGACTATGTGTCACTGATTAAGTAGTCGTGCGCTACTTGGTGTGGTTGTGTACCACTGGATAGTAGTTGTGTACTACTATGGATAGACATAGTTGTGTTCTACTGAATGGCATTGTTCTGATTTCCATGTAGACTATCAATAGTGTTGAAAATGATTATCAACTAGATGGATGGTCAATGTATTGATGGATAAACATTATGTAGATGGAAAATGGTCCTAGACATTTATTCTTCTAGGATGTATATCTAGATTAGAAGAATATTCCTTGTAGTGCATGGCGTGGCTTCCAACATCTGTTGGAATAGTTATTCTTCTAGGAAATATGTCTGGATTAGAAGAATGGTTCTTGTATCACTATGTGGAGTGAGTGACTTATTCAACATCATGACTGATTACTCAGATGGAGTATGGTTTTGAGAGATGATGCAATTGATGCTATCAGATGATATCGATAGTCATGATGGTGCTCATGATCTAATCATGAGATAACCTATATGGGTAAGATGATGTTGTCGACTGAATGGTATAGTTGTGCTCAATATCATTACTTTTAATACCTCCCTATCTAGGAGGGAGTGTTGATATTATGGTAGTTGCGGGAGGTATTAACGTCCACATGTAACCCTTACAAGAATAAAATATTTTGGTAAGCAAGAAGAAACCCTAAAGAATTGAACATAACCCTAAAAGACAAGTCGGCTAAAGGAAATATTTATTATTGAGTTTTTAGCCTCTAGAATGAGAATTCGACCCAGACACCTAAGGTGAAGTAGTATAAATACAGGACACCAGATCTCATTTGGCATACACAGCTCGCAACTGCAGAAATGTAAGAGTGCGCACTGCATAAACTGAGTAAGTTTGCAAGTCTGGAGAGTAGTTGCAATTGCAACTACTGCAACCTATATTCTAAGTTTAGGCTTGGAATTTCTATTGGTTATTGTTTGTATTTTCTTCCTTGTGCAATAGCTCGAGAGATAGGTATGCTACATTGATTGGCTATTAGGCCTAGGGTTTTCTTTCAAAATTATTCTCTGTGAAGGTTAAGGTGCTCGAGGGTGGATTTGGCCTATGGTTGGATGACAATATTTCTATACTGTCTATGGTTAAACGAGCACACTTATTATTTCTAACAACCCCCTCGAAGAGGCAAGTGAACATTGCTCTCAGTAATCAAAGTGCTCTTTCTGGTATTATTCTTGTATTATTTTGGTATTATTGTGGTGTGGTTTTGGTTATATCATTGTTTATCTACCATTTCTAGCTAATTATTTATGTTCTGCATACTATTTTATATCTGTAATATTACACAATTCCATTAAGGGTACATTTCATTCTATGTTCAATTTATTTTTGAAAGAAAATATTTTGGATTATTATAAAATTTATAATCTATTTTAATAAGTTTTTAGTAAAAATATATCGGGTTATTGATTTGTTGGGTCCATTTTAAGATTAAGTTTTACTTTGGTGTTCTACGGTCAAAACTTCACAATCATTTTTTTTTAGCTTCAACATTGTTTTACATATAGATTTGTTGGGTCCATTTTAGGATTAAGTTTTACTTTGGTGTTCTACGGTCAAAACTTCACAATCATTTTTTTTATCTTCAACATTGTTTTACATATAGATCACTTCAATTGGACTTTATATGAGGAAGTTGTTCCTCCTACAAGTTGACTTATCTTGTTGTCTACCATGACATTGTGTGGATGCCATGTCACCTCCCATTCCTCACACTTATGAAGCTAGTTATATGTGGGATTTCAAGAATACTCTAGAGGGTTCAAAACCCAATATTAATTAGGAGTTGAGGCATGCAACTATAACCCTAACCCTAAATTTATATCAAACCATGTTAAAATGTGGGTCTCTAGGAAAGGAAGGGGTTCCATTCTTATTAGCTTGTTTAATGTTCCATAGTTAAACAAAACATCTAGGATTGAGATTATAAATCAAAATAGAGGAAGTTGAAAAATTTGTAGCTCACATTCTAACCATAATGTCTATGGAAACTCCATTCTAAATGGACTTTCTTTATATTTACATTTCATAATTAAAAAGTGAAAAATAATTCTATATGTTTCTTATCTTCATTGTGTGGATGGTATTTTATTTATTTAATTTCTTTAATTTCAATTTCAATTTATTTTAATATTTTTGTGTTATAAGATATTTATACTTACTCTATAATTTAAAATAAAATATTACATAATATTGTAATATATGTAATGAAGAAAAATTCTAGTGAAATATCCAATTTAGAAATCATACACATTTACATTTCAATTACAATTCAAAAGTCCAAGCCTAGCATGTGTTCATGGTTAACGATTTATGTAAATGAAATTATTTTTTAGTTCTCGAGGACATGACATCTAATTATTGTTTATGTTTAAATGGCGTAGGCAATTCCAAAGAAGTTAATGCATATACTATACATAGATCATAATGAAATTTTGATATGTTAGATAAATTTATTAATTTTTTATTAAATTTATAATCTAAAAATATTAGTTAATTACAACTTAGTTTAGGAGTTGGCTAAATGTTTTATCTTTTTGGTTTTTACAAAATCGTTATTTTTGGTTGTTTAAATTGCATTTTTGAATGTATAAATGAATTCAACATGCAGAAAAACCTCTAAAGCACTTGGATTATAAAAACTTAGTCACTCAAATGTGTAGATCCAATCATTCCTCATCGGATTTCTAGGCAAGATCAAATGAAGAAAATCTCCAAAATACTACCAAGAAATAAAACATTTAAACTAAACTATTAATTTATCCCATATTTTATTAAAAACTAAAAATACAAAGTTTGTCCCATATTTTATTGAATAATAAAAATACATAAAACATGAAATTCTTTTATGGTTAACATAATCTTTTCATATATTAATATAAATCTTAATTATATTTTAAAGTTTTAATTATTTTTATTAAATTTATGTTGATATTATTATTAAATCCAATAAGATCCCTTATGATACCTTTGTATATGACAATAACAACTTGGAGGAAGTGAATTCATACAAATATCTTGGAATTGATATTCACCACAAGCTTAATTGGAATTATAGCATTGAGAAGAGGATTATTGGGGGATGGAAAGCTTATTATGCGCTTGAAAACAATTGTAAATCAGCTGAACTTTAAAGTTGGGATAAGAAGAAACTCCTCTTTGAGACTCTTGTTACACCTGTTATTCTTTATGGATGTGAAGTCTGGGGCTGTAGTATCTCTCGTGAATCCTGGAGAAAGATAGAGCAAATACAAAAGAATTTTATAACCTATAATCTCAAAATTAAAGGAAATATGCCCTATCCCATCCTCCTTGTAGAAACTAGCCTCTCCCCTATTGAGAGCATGGCTATGACTAGATACCTAATGTATAAGAACAAGTTAAACAATATGTAAGACAAGAGGCTACCTAAAATTGCTTCCAAATCAAGTCATAACCACCATCGACTCAAGAGAGGATGGCATAGATCAAAATTATCTATCTGTTTTTCCAAGTGTAAAGAAAAAAAATAAGCATTGCTAAGATAAGAACAAATTCTCACGAGCTCCATAGTGAAATTGGATGTTGGTCAATTCCTAAAACGCCATGGGATGAAAGAGTGTGTCACATTTGTGACACTAAGAAGGTTGAAGATGAAAAGCACTTTCTCTTAGATTGTCCAGCCTATACCCATATTAGATCTCATTTTCAAAATATTGATCACACTACCAATCTTCCTAACCTCTTAACTCAACAAAAGTATGGTGATCTTGGAAAGCTTCTCTTAATGTTTTTCAAGCATAGAAACAAAATTCTAAAGAATCACAAGTAATCACTTACCCTCTTAAGGTCTATAGACCAATTAGGTCTTAGTGGATGTTAATCATCATCATCATCATCATTAATATGAAATTAAATTAAATACAAAATTAAATTAAATAATATATAATTTAAAAATAAAATTATTTTAATACAAATTAACTTATCCCGTTTTTATTGATTACTAAATGGTGTAAACATTAAATTATATTTTTAATGCTTTCATTCTTATTATAAACTTTGATATTTTAGGAAGTTTAGATAATTTCAAAATTAGACAAATTTCTTAAAAAAACATCACTTCACTATATTATTAGCTCTTATTCTATGTGAAAATTTTAGATAATTCTTATTAAATTTGTGTTAATTACTTTAAGGAGTAATGTATTTATTAAATTTGTTCTCTTTATCAGATTTGGTCACTCTAGTCAAGTGATTTTTCAAGGCTCACCTCCATACATATTACCATGAAGCTTCATAAGTCTATTTAAAAGCTTCATTACATACAATCCATGGACATAATACCACTAGTTACCAAGACTATGAACCCTAAAACCACCACTATTTATCTAAAATGGATTTAACTTATTCACTATTTTACCAAATCAAATTGAGACTAAACTATTAGTTTATCCCATATTTTATTGAAAATTAAAAATACATAATTTGTCCCATATTTTATTGAATATTAAAAATAATATTGAATAATATCTGAATGCTTTTATTATTAACATAATTTTTTCATATATTAATATAAATCTTAATTCTATTTTAAAATTTTAATTATTTTTATTAAATTTATGTTCATATTATTAATATGAAGTTAAATTAAATACAAAATTAAATTAAATAATATATAATTTAAAAATAAAATTATTTTACTACAAATTAACTTATCTTATTTTTATTGATTATTAAAGAGTGTAAACATTAAATTATATTTTTAATGCTTTCATTCTTATTACAAACTTTGATGCTTTCATTCTTATTATAAACTTTGATATTTTAAGAAGTTTAGATCATTTTAGACAAATTCCTTAAAAAAAAAACATCACTTCACTATATTATAGAATAGCTTTTATTCTATGTGAAAATTTTAGATATTTCTTATTAAATTTGTGTTAATTACTTTAAGGAGTAATGTATTTACTAAATTTGTTTTCTTTGTCAGATTTGATTACTTTAGACAAGTGATTTTTCATGGTTCACCTTTATACAAATGATTTTTCATGGTTCATCTTCATACACATTACAATGAAGTTTCATAAGTCTATTTACACATTACAATAAAGTTTTATAAATCTATTTAAACTCTTCATTAGATGTTATTTATGGGCATAATGTATAATATCATTGGCTACCAAAACCATGGATTCTAAAACCATATTATTTATTTAAAATGGATTTAACTTATTCATTGTTTTACCAAATCAAGTTTAATCTAATAAAATTGAAATTTTTCATTGTTTAAATTATAGTTTTGAATGTATAGATGGATCCAGTTCCCTGTAAAACCTCTAATCAATACTGATGATGTAATTTCAACAACTAATATATGCAATTTCATCCATTTTTTCAAAATTTTGACCAGTCTTTAGACAAGACAACTGATCAGAAAACCAGCCCAAAAAATTTGGGAAAATCTAACTGGATAACCCATCATCAACCATTCATCCCCTAGTTACTTTTCCTCAGCGGTCCTTTTTCAAATTTTTGGTCAATCCAGAATTTCAATAGATTTTCTGAGTATCTAAGTTGACATAAAATGGGACAAAAACCCTGAGTAAGATTCTGAAATGCATAAAACTTTGAACCATGTAAAACTTAGAGTACCCCTGAAAATCTATCCGAATTCAAGCCCCAAAATTTGTCTAAAAAACGAATCTGTTTGTTCCTGAATTAGCCTACTCCATCTAATAATATTGAAACTTTTGAGTGGATATTGGAGAAGAAAACTCTTTATTATATGGGCATTGCATATTGGGTTTGGAGGTTCCACGTACTTGAAGGTGTCGTACTCTTGGAGGTTCATGTGCTGACCTGCAGAGATTTTTATGAGGCCGGACTTGACAGGAATGTCACGCCGATGACCGGGTTTAATGTTTCTCCCCACAAAATTAATGGGCTCCTCCAATGCAGGGGTGACGCATCACAAAAGGTAATGTTACGATTGTTGTCAGCATATAACGAAATATTTGGTTGAATCGTTTTGCCCCAAGAACACTGAATGTCGTATCTGGTGGGATGCGTACCAGAATTACAACAGCTCCTTCTTGCCCGTAGAAAGTGAGCCAGTCTCTCTTCATTGCAAGCTGTCGGTTGGAACTCTCACATCGAGCGAGAGATTCGCTGCAGGATCGAGTGCTGATTTTTCACCTCAGATATTTACGGTCTCACTCAGTGCTCCAGAGTTACAACTTACAACCACTGCCAATGGCTCTTAGTGTTTTATCAAAAACGATCCAGCAGATTGACGTACTTCAATCTTGAATGACAATATATCTGGGAAGCTGCTCTGTTTTGCCATGGAATCTACCGCTTTTGCAGATCAACCTACTTTATAACTTTGTCTCTCTGAAGCTGCCATGATTTTCAATCTAATGAGAGTAACGGGTACCAAGATTCCATTAGTCTGGCTTGTAATTTGTGAATGGCTGTAAATTCTATCATTCGTCTAAATATATAAAGAATCAAGAGGTGGGGCGTGTACGATACCTCACACCACGCTTTAGAATACTTAGATGATTTCATCGACCTAATTGGTGTGGTCTTTTTAGTTTCTTAGTTTAAACGACCTAATTGGTGTGGTCTTTTTAGTTTCTTAGTTTAAATGTTATACTAAATTACTTTTTTTCCAGTGATATATTTTGGAATATTTTTCAATATTGTGAGAAATTGTTAGATCAATCGATTTGAGTGATTATTTCTATATAATCTTAGTGCTTCATAAAATTTTCAATATGCTGAATCTATTTCTACATTTTAAAATGAATTTTAAGCAACAAAAAATAATGATTTCTTGTAAATTTATATAACTTAATTTATGTGAAAACAATATTTAGTAGAACAATTAAACAACACCCTTTTATTTTGGTTAAGAAATAAAATATGATTAATATTCTTTATATGAGAACTTGGAAGGGAGGAGGAATATGACCTCCCCTCCTCTTGCAAACTTAAAAGAATGTTTTAGATATGAGACCAAAGCTCTGGTACCAGAGTAAGTAGAGTAAGTCTAAAAGAATGTTTTAGATATGAGACCAAAGCTCTCGTACCAGAGTAAGTAGAGTAAGTCTAGGATCTGGAGAGTGCATCATCTTAATTTGGAAGTAGTGTTTCAAATTATGGAAGTAATTTACAAGTTTTTATTAAACTATAAGGTTGTTGGTAGGAGGGGTGAGTGGGAGATCATGGCTCATGGTGGAGATGGGGTTTATTAACACTGAAGCAATATTCAATTGAAGGTTTCTCATGGGGTGTTGTATCAAGTTCTGCATTGGTTCTGCTCAGTCATTTTGTCATGGTAATTCTCAACATTTTCTCTAGGTGTTTCCTTTCTTAGGTTGTCTCTCGACTCTTCATAATGCAGGGGTGAAATATGATGCTATTGACATTGTTGTTCTATGTATGTAGTGGGGTCAAAGGATCCATTTGACAAGTGACTTTGCAAATTTAATGTAACCCCAGATGATGTGGTCTCAATGTCTTCAGATCTAAACAATGTTAGAGGCCTTCATGCAAACAATAATCCATTATGACTAAAGTATTTGATGAATCCTTCCATTCTTTGTCACATCTACTTTTCCTAAGAGAATGGAGATGAGAGGAGGTAAACCAATAGTTTAGAAGTCATCATGCTAAATTTTGGCTTCGATACATCAAGTAAGGCATCTAGATTTAATGAATCCCTTTCTTTATGGTATAGTGAAACATAAGAAATTTGGGCCATAGTATAAAGAAACATGGAAAAATCTTTTGAAGCCCTAACATTCTCATGGATTCCATGATAAGACATGAGGAACCTACTATTTAATGTTGTTTCATCTTCCAGGTCTTCGTTCCTTAGAAAATTAAATTTTGTTAAAGATAGAAATGCTCCTTTCTCTTTCCCCACCGACATACGAAATGATCATGCAACTACCCCAAAGTGGATATGGAGTTGGTTGTCAAGTTCCTAAACCAATATATAACATCTCCTTCCAAGTATTGTACAAAGAAATATATGAAAACCTCTTCATGCTCAACAAGGAAGATATTAGTGAAATGTTCAAATGTTGTGATGTGTTCATTACCATCTCTAGAGTCACTTCAACAAAACTTTGGAAAGGTTTTCAATATCCATTAGGAAAAGGTTGAAGGGTTGTCAAAAAGATTAGGGGCTAATGTTTAGTAGCAAGGAAAGGATTGGCATAGCTAGGCTATTTTCTAACCATGACGAAGACTAATGAAAAGGATGAATCATGGTTTTCGGTGTTAGTGGTCTTTGAGCTTAATAGTTTAGGGCCAACAAATGAAGAAATAGAATCCTATCTTAAGCAAGACTGGTAGAGTATAGATTTCATTAAAAATGTAGCTATAAGAATGATGTTCTCCAACATTTTTCTTAATAAAAGAGGTACTGAGGACTTTTAGGATGAGATTTAACACAATATGCAAGATACTATTGAAATCCCAACATGAATAGATGAAGTCAATGCAAATTTGTCCATTGAAGAGATATGCACTAATTTGAGATTGGTCCAACATTATTAGTTAGATATGGAGTGGTGAGGGGAAATAATTTTTCCTCCACTACTTGCTCACCACAAGAAATAGATAATTAATAGTATGAGAATATGCTTCATCCCCTCATGGAGTCACCAATAACTTTCCGACAAGCTACAAATCTTCAATAATACAATATGTTGGGTATCATTATTTACTAGGTTAGAAACCTAGTAAATAGATGAATAGTGGATTTTCCAATCAATTTGTCATTCCATTGAAGGGAGAAACTTGTCCCTAGCAACAATGTTAGTTCCTATGTTGTCCTCTAGGTTGACCTCAATCTCTCACAAAGGGGGGAAATGCCAGGGTATAGTGTCCAGGAGGCACCATTATATGCCATTGTAGGCCTTTGAGCCAGTTCTCGTGCTAGAGGGGGGTCACCCTCAACATTTTGTAATGAAAGAGTCCTTGTTTGTCACTCAAGGACAACATATTTACTGGATGAATCTTTGAGTGGAATTATAACAAAAAAAATGGTGCATGGATTCAATCTCTACTATGGATTTCAAACAGGTATAAGGTGTTGGAATTTAATTTGGAGGAAATTCAAGAGGGGACCAACTAGTAGGGGGTTTTCACATGATTTTAGCCATAGGAATCATATTCTAAACCATTGGTACCAAAATTTAGTTGAGTTTGGAAAATAACTTAGAAAAAAATAAATATGGGCACAAGAAGACGTAGAACTACTTTACTAGCACATATTTATCATATAGAAAACTAGTTGGAAATGAAATAATAGATACATTAGCATACTTAGAATTATATAAGATGGGAAATGAAAAAGAAAAGCATGTCATCACTTGCTTTAATTTATTATTATCTAGTGGAAACAACCTCAATTCCATTTTCCCAATAATCCAATAGTTCAACAAACATAGTTTCAGAGTTGGGGATTGCAGTTCAATCTTAGATCTAAAATGACCATTACATAGTGAGAAAATGCACCAGGGTTTGGGATTACAAAAACATTTACCTAGGATCTCTTGTTCTCCTCTGCAAATATTGCTACTTAAATAATTTTTTTGTCAGAATGAGAATGAAGGAGTTCAAAAGTGGAAGGAAGAGAAAGCCTCTTGCTATTGTGAAATTGTCATGCTCTAGGTTGATCTTCATTTTCTAATGTCTTTCATATTTATTTTTCCCTCTCCAATTGCAACAAATTAATATTTTGAATGAAAAAACCCCAATGTAAAAGAGAAAATTATCTTACTTATATGACATTAAGGAAAGGTATGCCATATATTCAGTTCTTAAAACATATTTTGGACCACCACTCTCTCTTATTTCTTTAATCGTGTAGGCTACTAGACAAAAAAAAATTGGCGCATACTTTGTGACCACCTCTCTCTCTTAATCCCATGATATTAGAGCCATGGGTGGGAGTTCCATCTTGAAAGTGGTTATGCTAGCCACATGGATGTTTCCTACTAGGTATCTCCTCTTCATAGTGCTACGTATTTCTTCAAAGTATGGTCCTTCATTTTCCTTTGAACTTGGATGCATTTGAATAGATTTGAACATCGATGATGGGGGAATTAAGTAAGAAATCAAAATTGATTTTGAAAACTTCCAAGGAAGTAGTTTTAATAATGAGATGGGGTCCAATTGAGGATTGGATCCGATCTCGAAATTGAATAAGATAGCAAGTCAAACAGTGAGAAGGGGGATTGATTGAGGAATTGAGAATGATCTTGGAATTGGCCACGTAAGTAGTTCTAACAATGAGAACGGGGTTTAATTGAGGAATTTGACCCAATCTTGGAATCAACTAAGGTAGTAGTTTGAATAGTAATAAGGGGTGTCTGATGTGGAAATCGAGTTGATTTATAAATTGGGATGAAAAAAAAATTCTAACAAGGAAGAAAATGCCAAGGTTTTAGATATTGGAAAAGGGTTCCAAACACTGAAAGTTTATTAATAATATAATAAACTTTATTGTTGCTTTAGATGCACCTAATTCTTTGTATCGATGGAAGCTAATTGACTTTCACCGAAACTTAAAAAAGAAAATTTGATCCATGTCTTAGGGAGAGCCAAGCATGGGATGATAAAATATATATTTTAAGCTCTAGGTCCTTGTTTATAAATTAATCACATATAACTTCCCTCTAATAACTACGTTCTTCAACTTTATTTATTTAATATTTATATCTATATCTATGTCTTATAAATTTGATCCATGTCTTAGGGAGAGCCAAGCATGGGATGATAAAATATATATTTTAAGCTCTAGGTCCTTGTTTATAAATTAATCACATATAACTTCCCTCTAATAACTACGTTCTTCAACTTTATTTATTTAATATTTATATCTATATCTATGTCTTATCATGATTAAAGATACAAAGGATTAAAGATACAAAGAATAAGATTTAGAGAAGAACAATTATTTATATCTTTAATCATGACAAGATATAGATATTAAATAAATAAAGTATTTAAGAATGTAGTTATTGGAGGGACCTTATATGTGTAATTTCGTGTTTATAAACAAGAGCATGGAGCATAAAGTATACATTTTATCATCCCATTCTTGTTTCTCCCTAAGACACATATAATTTATTTTTAAAAGTTTTGTTCAAACTCAAAGGAGCTTCCTTAGGTGTATTTGATCCATTTTCAAGTATAAGTTTATATTAATATTAATATAGTAAATTAAAACAATAACTTATAATAATGAAAAAATTAAAAACAACTTACAATAAAAATAAAAAATAAAATGAAAGAGAATCACTCTAATATAATAAATTAACATAGATTCATGTACGTTAATCTATTTATTGTTAATCTATTTATTATTAAGAGGATCAAATTTCTTAAAGTATAAACCATTTTTTAAATTAAAAATGGGAGGAAAAATATACACCCTAAGGGATTTTATCCCCCTTGATGCTTAATCATATAGAGATTAGATGTATATATGGTGATGTGTAATAAGTTTTCTTCAATAATAGATTGATGCTTGGGATGGATCAAGGCTAGGATGAACATTCCATAAAGAATAAATCAAGATTTATTTTGAATGTATTACAATAACAACTCTCGACTTTGTAGCCTTCAATTATAATAGGAGTTGTAATGTCCACAATTATTGCACCAAGATAAAGGAGGTGCATCTACAACTATAGATATGACATCTTCTCCAATACATGTGTTATATTTTTAATGTGATTAAACTAAATTGAAAAAAAAATAAACTAGCATATATGTAGATTTTAACCATATAGAATAATTTAGTACCAATGGATTCTTAGTAAAAAAATAAAATATATAATGTCACACACACATATTAGACAAATATTTAACCCTGGAAACCCAAACCGAGAAAACCAACAACTTGTTTAGAGATGAACCTCTAATATTTTATTCATCATCTATCTTCATTTTTTACAGTAAGATATATATAGGATCCCATGGACTAAAAAACCACTAAACCATTGACCTAGACTATTCAACAACCCTAATTACCTAATCAAAAATAGAAAACCATCGACGAAAACCATGTATCAAAAACCGCTAAAAAAATGCAAAAAATGACCTTTTTTTTCCAGGGGGTATTGCCCCCCAACCCTCACGCACAGGGGCTCACGCCCCCCTACAATCTCCTTGAACACCCAATGCAACAAAAACACTAGGTTTGGTTGTGCAAACAATATAACAAATACCCAACATTCTCCCACTTGTTTTTTTCTTTGCAAATAGGGGGTGAGAGGGTTACATAGTCAACAATCGAGGGAAACAATTCCCATAGATCCTCTACACCAAGAGAAATTCTCAATGCTCATGGATTTTGTTAATGAATCTACAACATTCTTCAAATTTTACACCTTCATCAACAACACCTTCATTTCTTCAACCATGTCTCTCACAAAGTGATACTAAACATCAATATACTTTGTCTTTGAATATAAGGTGGTTTTCTCACCAGGAAGATTTCACTTTGATTGTCACAATCTATCCTTATAGCTTGTTTTACCAACCCATACTTGAAAATAATATTTGTAACCATAGTTATTCCTTGCTTGCATGAGTGGATTCCATGTATTCTTCTTTTGTAGTTGAGATTTCCACTACAGAGTGTCTTTTTCTCATCCAACTGATTGCTCCTCCAAATAGGTTAAACACATATCCACTTGTATATATTTTGTGATATTGATCTCTTTCTCAATCTGCATCAACAAATATATGTATATCCAACACTTTGTTTAGTCCTAGTCCTCCTTTGTAGCACAATCCATGATGCAAAAGCATCGTCGTCAATGTTCAATGAGGCCAAGTGGAGGACAACTCAGCATCCAACATGCACATTCAAATTGGTTTTGATCCCAAGGAGAGAGTGTCATTTTGATTTTTTGAAAGAACTGTGATTAAAGACCTTTTAATGTTTTGAGGCTAGAGCCATTGTAAACAATCCAGGAGATTGCAATTTCTTTAAATGCCTAAGGGATTGTACAAATTTCGAGCATCGACTCGTATCTATATTGTAAATGCTCATTTAATTGTAATAGGCTTAGGAGGAGAATGTATTAATTGTGATATGATAGATATAAGATAGGCTAGAGGGAAGTCTCGAGATGCCCCTCATGTATAAATGTATGTAATATTTGTCGAAATAGGTTGTTGAATTTATTATTATTGTTGTTGAAGAAATTTTGGGGGAGAGTTGTAGAGAAAAAGATGAGAGTTGTAAGAACTTGTGTAAATATTTTCTGAATGAATTTAATAGAGGAGAATTTCTTTCAGATATCTGCACATGTTTTCCTTTGAGTAACTGAGTAATGTTTTGTTATTTTCTTTCTGTGTTTTATATGCTTGTATGTGCATTTCATGGTTAGATGAATGAACCTTTGATGTTTTATAATTTTAAATTGTTTCTCTTATAAAATCCTGGTGCAAGCAGTGGATAGTGCCCACGCAAGGAGTGAAAAGGCATAGTCATTGTCAGACTCAATAGCTCAAGAGATATAGTGTGAAGTATTTCCGAGTGAGTGCAAGGAGTGAACATATACTCATCTGAGTATACAATCTCGAAGAAGACCCGTGCAAGGTGTGGACAAGGCCAACACTTAGTCAAGTGTTGAAAGAGTTTCAAGAAATATGAGCACAAGGAGTGTGCAAGAGGATTTTCCATAAATATTCAAGTATCAAGTTTCCAAGGAAAGAAGCACAAGGCATTCGCCAAAGGTTTGAATCAATTAGAGTGATTGAGCTAAGGAGAAATAGCAGACGAAAGTCCTTGGATAGAGGATTCACCTTGTTTGGAGGATGAGAAGACGATATCTATTTGGGAGGAGCCAGAGTCTTTCATGTCCATTAGATATGGAAAAGAAGTGCGGGTGTAAAACCCTGAATTCCTTCGAACTTCGCGAGTTTGGTGATTTTCATGCGTTTGTTGTGGAGGAAAAAAAACTCCCAAAGTCTCAGAGCCTGAAGTTAATATGGTCCGTTGATAGACAGGGGACATGTGTCCATAGATAAATGGTTATCTTGAATTCTGACTATCCGATGATTAAAAATTTTTGTAGTAAGATTGTGCAGAACTCCAGAAGTTCCAAAGCCTAGAGTGGATCCTAGCCATTGGCACAAAGAGCCATGGGTCACCATATCTCTAGTAGTTTGGAATTCGATAGTCTGGGGAAACAGATGGGTGTTGTATTTTGTATCAAGAACTCCTGAAGGATCAAAGGTTGTATTAGATCTTGACTGTCATAATGAGAGGGACACATGGATAGTAGATCTAGCCTTCGTCAATTTGACATTCAAAGATTGTGTAGTGTTGTATCACAAAAATCCACGAAAACCTGAAGCCCAAAGCAGATCCAATCCATCCATTTCCAAGGACACGTGGATCATGGATCGTAACTCCTCACCATTTCAGAGTTCAGCGATTTAGGAACTTGTATGTGTTAACATCTCAAAACTCCCTAGGCCCATAGTCCCTGAGTGGATTATAACCGTTGATTGTTGGAGAGGTGTGGAACATTGATTTGGGAGCCCTCCATAGGTCCATTAGTTCGACATTCGGAGGTATTGCGACTTGGAGTAGGGAAAACTCTCGAATCTCTAAGCTTCGGAGTTCCTATGTACTATTGATTCTAGGTGTGGACTATAAACCATTGATCTCTCCTGTTGTTCGATTTTTCATGGGTTCATCATTGGGGAGGATTGTTCTGTGTTGCCATTGGAACTTCCAAAGTCTAGAGTTCCAAAGTCCTAAATTTCCCACTAAGTTGAAAATTAGCCCACGGTTTTGGCCCAAGGTCATGTGGAAGACTCTGTTGGAGTATTAGGACCCTCACAAAATTGGTTTTATGCGTAGGAAAAATGGAAAAGGCTCATGGAGAAGCATTTCGAGGGCTCAGCATGGGCCCAAGAGATTATTCAGATCCTTAGAATGAAATATCCTTAGACTGGGAGCTCACGTTGTTGTTGGGAAATAATACCCTACGGACTAACAAGCTAGGGCTTAAACTTGCATGCAGATCATGACCCTTAAGAAATTACTTTTAACCTTCTATCCCAAACCTAAAACCCTTTTTCACATGCACACATGGAAAGAAACGACTAACCTTTTTATCGGCGTTTGAGGTAGATCCTCCGTTGCCCTTTTATCTCCTTGCTTCTACTGCTCCTTCCAAAGATGATCCTGCAACCAAGACAAAAACACTACGCCTGCATGCTATTGTTCTACTAGAGGGTTAGAGATTAAACATCAATCGAATAAAACATATATCACTCATGTATTGGGACGGGAAAAGTATTCTTTATTAATCTCAAGATGAATCAACTTATAATAATCATAGAGACCGGCCACCGTTCCTCGATCCTGATCCTGGGCTCCTCCTCTTCCTTGTCCTCCAACTGCTTTGCTTGAATTCTGTTTAGGCTTAAGAAAATGCTAAAGGGTTGGGACAAAATGGATTCGGCAATTGGGCAGAGTTTCTTTGCTATCTTTTTCCTTTTCCAAATAGTACCCCTACCCCTTCTTCTATAGGCCAGAAGGAGCTAGGGTTTTGGACGAACTCTTGGCCATGCATGGCTGGGAGTTCCAGTTAACTGACCTAAATCTTTTCATCACGTCGGAAACTTTCCTGATTTTGTGCTTTTGTTAGGTAAACGCGGGTTGTAGTGGTCCAGCCAGCGTTCCAACGCATGCAGCAGAAGGCCTGCCAGCGTTCCAACGCGCCCAGTGATAGGTTAGGGCGCAGGTTACTTAATTTAAGAGGTTTTTCAAGGTTTTATTCAACATGGCTTTGGCAATGAAGGGCAATGAGTTGGCCTGATGCCAGGTAAGCATGGATGGTGCAATTTAGGGTTATAACAGATACCCCCTAATGTGTGAGGTCAGAAGAGCATCTGATGGCCGAAATACATTACCAATTCTTTACCAATCTGTACTGATATGCCGAATGAGTGAGCCCAGGAATCAGGAATCAGGAGGTGCCATCTGCAAAAAATATCAAATGTCTCACCGAGGTGGGAATACCCATGCTCGGGATAAAATAGAACCATGGATACCAATCAAATACATTGTATATCCATGTCAAATAACTATAAAGAGTAGCCACGAACAATACACAGCGGAGATACATCTCGAAATCAGAAAGATATACATAGAAAGTATCCATCTCTCAGAAGCTGATTCGGCCTGATGGTTGTTCTTCAAAGCTCGAGAAACAACTTCAAAGTCTTCTAAAACCCGGGTAGGAGTGTAATATGAGTGTACGACTGCACTACCCAGAGGTCTTCGATGGCTCGTCGGTTATGGACTTGATAATTTTGATGATCGGACTGAAGGCTTCAGTGATTTCGAACAAAGACTTGATTGGACATTCAGGATGGCTGGGTATGCGGACAAGAGACATATTGTAGAGAGGCCGACTCAGGATTAGTAACAAACTTCCCTTGGACAATAGCACGACAAGTGATAAGACTCAGGCAGCATATCTGTTAATCATAAGTCTACGAAGCAGGAGGCAATGTAAACTCTCCATATGTTTGGAAGAGTAACCAAATGGTGGAGGACACAACTCTATAACAAGAAAATCTTCCTAAGGTCGTACTACATCCCAAAGTCTGATGAATCAAACGGAACGATGTGCTTTATCCAAGGGCGACTCACAATGTTGCCAATAGAGAAAATACTTTTCCCATCCTCTTTTTGGGGTATATTTGATTTTTTTGTTCTTTTTGATGATTTTGAAAGAATAAAGGAATATTACATTACAATGGAGGAACGAGCATGGAAAACATACAAGCTCAAGGCACAAGGACAAGACTGGTGTTCTAGGAAATGATACTCGGGAAAGATCCTCCAGTGGCCAAAGGTGTTAAGACGCAAAGGCAAACTGTTACTAGGCTGAACGGTAAAGGATGTGGATGCAGTTGATAGAACACACAATGGTAGCGTCCTTCGATGTAAGTTTAACGAGCCCAAAGAAGGGAAGCTCGGTGATTTTTCATGTTTAGAGAGTCTGAAAAAGCATAAAAGGAAACTCCATTGGGGTACCTTTTTCGACAATAGTCTAGTCGGTTCGAAAAAGGGGTAAA
>ML796070.1:750932-767109 GCA_009831015.1 Picea engelmannii
CCCATCAAAGATGGGCACAAACCAACTCCTATGTTAACGACACTGGCTTGAGGATTATCTACCATGGGAACCGTGGATGCCCCCAAGGCTGGGTCAGGCCGAGAGAAAGACAACTGATCAATGGTCACTATCCGGCCTTCATGTGGAAACAATAAGACTCGAAAAATTGTAGCGACCACTGCTTGCATGGCATAAGTCCAACTCTGACCTAACAAGAGATTGTAGTCGATGGGGACATTGACCACTTCTACTTCGACGCACACAGTCTTTCCCCCTAACTGCACAGGGAAAGAAGGAATGATGCCATGTGGTCGGAAAGAACGACCATCGAACGCAGTAAGGAGAGTAGGTGATGGAGACAACTCGGGCTGACCAATGGCTTTCTAGCATGCTAACGACATAACGCAAGTCGAAGCGCCCTCGTCGACCACCGTGCGGTAAATATTCCATGTAAAAGTTTTCATGGGGTGAGCCACTACTATCTGAAACGCGACGTGGTAAGGAAAACGAGGTTTCAATTCAGTCGTATCTAACATGATGGTACCCGGGTTACAAGTCTCAGTAGAGCCTAAAGAAGTCAACAAGGCTTTCCTCTTTGCAAGGCAACTTTGGAGGACCTCCAAAGCAGACATAGCACAAGGGGTTTGTGATAAATCTTCCACCACAGAGTAGTTTTGGGCGGCCCTTGCATTTGGATTGTGAGAAGCCCTCTTGAACACACCCTTTGGATTGTGTGTCATTGTTTCACCCAACGTCTTCTCAATCTGTAGAGGAAGAGATGGGATCTCGGCTTCTTTGCCCTTCTCAGAGGCACTTGGTTTTCTATAATCGTGCGCTCTAGTCTTTATTAAAGCATCACTTCTAACCATATATACGTTCGTGGAAGAGGGATTATTTGGAGGAGGGCAGTTTTCCTGGCTGCCCCCTTCGCCACTTGCAGAGGCTTGAGTTAAATTTTGCCCATGCTGAAAGGGATTAGTCAACACAGCTTTCCGGTGTTGTGTGACAAACTTCTCGGCCTCTGCAAGTCGAGGGCATAGATGGGTCGGGTGTTCTTCCGCACACAAGTTGCATGGATACCTCGCCTTTCTCTTTTCCATGGTGCCCTCACCAACATTATTAGTTGGTTTTTTATCCCCCTTACTCTTCTTGCGTTGTTTTTTCTTCCCTTCAGGCTATTGGTTGGCCTTTGGGTTAGTCGTTTGCATGGAGTGTACTTCCGATGTTTGGGTAGGAGGAACAGCCAAAGAAGTAGTTTGGCTGGCCGTTGAGTGTTGTATAGATAATTGTTGCAATTTTTTAGTCAATTGCTCAGTGGGCTTAGCTTGTGCGGAACCAACGATACCATCGGCATGTGATCTGGCTCTCTGTCTGGTTTTATCCAGTATTGACCGTGGTGCATCCGGCAAGATGTTGTACAGTAAACCAGACTGAGAATAGATAAGCTCAAACTGTTGAGCTCTCATGATGGCATATTCCTCGGAGAAAACCCTTGAGGTTGGGACGTCTTTGAATAACTGCGGAACTAAAGACTTAAGGAACCACTCAAGCAGGAATGCTGGTGGGACGGGTACTTTGATAAGACTCTTTCGACGTCGCCACTCTCGAATATGATCCGAGATATGGTCCGCTGTCGTCTGCTCAAAATTGGCTAGCAACTCTGTGCCGGCGTCGTATCTCACAGGTAACTGGAAATGGTTAAGAAAGGCCATCGTCAGTTCGCCAAAAGAAGAATATCGTGAACGATCAAGCTCAATGTACCATTTCACGGCACTCCCGATAAGAGTGCGTTGAAACAATTGCAACTGAATGGAGTCATCTTTCAGTGAGTTAGATGAGCACCAGACATGGAAAGTAGTCATGTGATCACCTGGATCTTCGTTAGGCTTGGCCTCGAACTTTGGAATGTCTGAAGGCAACTTCGTTGGCATAGGAGGCCAACGCGGATCGTGACAGATAGGGTCATTTAGAAACCATGTCAAATATGGCAAGTGTAATGTTGCCAAGAACGGTAATTTTGGTTGTTGTTGATAGCCTGGATAAAGGGGTCCTGGAGTTTGACAGGCACCAGGTTGCCAGGAAAAGTTTGGCTGCTGGCCCGGGTTCTGGTAGAAACCATGGCCCTGACCAGCGTAAGGGTTTTTCCCCCGAGGAGACATCATTGGCTGATTCCCCATAAAGGACATAGGATGTTGGGCATTCATCGTGTTTGACAGACTTTGGGAGGGATTACTCCATGCCGGTCATGTTGGGAGAGGCATAGAAGTCTGTCCGGGGTTCCATTGACTGTGGAAACAATTACCCCAGAACGACATTCCATAGGAAGGAACGGATCCTTGTCCTGAGTTCCAAGGTCCTGGTATATGTGCCCCCAGCACAGGAATAGTACCCTGTGCCAGAGTAAACTGCCCAAAAATGGGTGTGCCCCCCGATGGGAAAGCAGTGGATGCGAAAGTGTTATTACCAAACGTCCCGTTCCAAACAAACAGTGACGAACCTACCGACTAAGTTTGCGCAGGTGTTCCTTGAATCCCGGTTCCAAATGAACTTGTGTGTGCAGGCTGCCCGGTGTACTGCTGATGCAGACCACCAAGAGAAGGAGACGAAGGAGAGATATGACCTCCAACGTAAGGAAAAACATGGAAAGGGACAGGAATGCCCCAAAGTTGACCTTGCAGGGGAGCATTAGAGCTCCCTGCCCCCAGACCCAAAGTCTGTAAAGTGGAGTAAGTGAGTACAGGACTTGTGCCTGAACTAGGCATACCGTATGAAAACGGTGGGCCGGTCGCACTAGGTGTGAAGGGAGGTGTGGCCGCCACGATAGATGGGGTCGGACCACTATGCGACGTAGTTGCGGCCGAGACCATGGTGGCATGGACCGCCGACAAAGGCAAGTTAGGAGAAACTTCTCCAGTGGTAACAACGGTGATGGGAATGGAAGAAGTAACAACGTTTGTTGCCATAGCTTTGTGAGGCACTGACAGGCTTTCGTAAAATTGAATTGGCACAATCACTTGCGGCCAAGTATCGGTGTTTGAGGTTTCAACCAATCCAATATTGGTGGTCGATTCCTCAGGGAGTTGTTCGGGCTCAACAGTTGGGAACCCGGTTGCTTCGAAAGACCCTTGTTGGTCTAGCTTCCGCCTCAAAGGTGGCGCGGGTGGCTCCAGTATAACCGGCGGTAGGCCCAAAATCCTTCGTGACCGGCGAAGCTCTGAATCCTCCACTGTGTGAGAGGATTCATGAAACGCTAAGGTATTCTACATGAACACACAGTAACACACACTAAAACAAGCCCCTATGAGATAAGAAAAGCAATCACTAACTATTTTGAAGAACAGTTACAACAACCAACACTAGAGAAACTTACCGGTGCAAGTGCAACTCGAATACGGAAGCACCCTCCAGGTATACTCTGCAAAGCGTGGCCCGATGTCTGTCCTAGGTACTGCGTTATACCCCCGCAGTCACCTGTGTATGTCCCTAGAAAAGATTGGCAACTAGTTTGCCAGCACGTGAACAGTCACTAGGCGGGTACAGTCGGTAGTCGGGTAGACCACAATGAGCAGGGTATCAAGCCTGAAACCTGTCAAGGGTATCAAGAGAAAATGGTCCGGAAGACAACTGAGGACCTCGAATGGATTCGAGATCCATGAAGCTCCGTGGCAAATACAAACGACGGAATCCATCAACAAATACTCGATATGTGTTCTCCACTACGCTCGGTCCAACTTTGGAGGGGTTATCTCCGCTACCTTTCCTTACGCGACCTCGTGTTTAGCCCCTGTGTTAGAGGGGGGTCCTGGATGACTTTCCGTAATTGGACTTCTACACTCCCTATTGACAGACTCCAATGTTTGGTTTGAGTGGCCTTGGAGAGTTTACTCTCCAACCTATTCCAAGGCCCTAGTCTTAAGCTAGTGTATGAACCCTACAAACAAAAAGTCTAATAGTTTTTAATTAGCGTTTCTTTTAATGGGCTTTTTTACGTCACAAGGTATGGAGGTGAAATTGATGATGTGTAAAGACTCAGAGAAAAATGAACAAGAAATGCTTGGAAACAAAAACTTTTACAGAAAATGAAAAACCAACAACTTTTCAACAAGAAGGACTTATTTTTCTTTTCGAATTTCCTAAGATTTCATGCAGAAAAAACATAAAGGAGTTTCACTCAATCTATGAGCTACTTATGCGCTAAATGTACTGCAACAAACTTATGAAAACAGACTTCTTCCTAGCTACTGATGCAACAACACAATCTTCAAACCAAGAAGAAAATGAAACAAGAGATATTTTTTTTTATTTAGTTGCAAAATGAAGCAACAAAGGGAAAATGCCAACAAGCACAAAACCAAGAAAACAAAAATAAAGTTCTGGCTTAAAGCATAGATCGCAAAGAACCAGAGAAAAAATGCACAAAGGCAATCAAGAAAGCACAGATTCTAAAACTTGTCTAAAAACCATAAAACAATTTTCTTTTTCTTTTGTCTTTTCTATAAAAACATCAACTAAGTAAAACACAAGCTAAGGATATGAGGCCCTAACTTACTGACTGTGCACCCTAGACTCCAAACCTTGAAAGGAACACTTCTCACCACAGGAGGGGATGACTACCCCACCCAGGCTAAAAAACAACCTGACAGACCCGCGACTGTCACTGAGACAGCACGCGTTCAAACGCGTGTTGAGCTATAACAGTGCGCGGGTACCCGCGAGCTGAACTGAAACAGCCCGCGTGTAGGTATAAAATCTAAGATAAAACCAAACACAGGCAGCCCAGACCTGCAAGAGGCCTCTGGTATTGACAACCAGGGTCTCTCAAAGGCTTGAATGCTTCTTATTTAATAGAAAAGGAAAAAATACATGCAAAATCAAACACAATAAAGCAGACTGAAGACAAGACAGTAAACCAGCAAGACCCAGACAGGATCCAGAAAGCCCCCTGAGAAGGTAAACTTCTGACAGGTAAGAGGAGATTGCCTCTCTAACTTCTTGAACACTACACGCTACTGAAACCTTTGCAGTAAACATTCAAACGCGGGCTACAGAAGGTTAGGGCGTGGGTTACATGCGAGCAAGCCTTCTGCAGGCCGTGTGTACCTCTGTGTGTCCCGATAATGAGTGTCAAGCAACAGCCAAGGAAAAACTGGTATTGATAACCAGGTTCCCTGCTAGCTTTTGACCTAACAGAAAACAAAAACAACAAAGGAGCAAAAAATTTATTCTTTGCACTACCCAAAAACCTTAATGAAACCCGAAAACCCTAAGAGTAAAATATCCCCAGTGGAGTCGCCAATTCTGTTGTTGGGAAATAATACCCTACGGACTAACAAGCTAGGGCTTAAACTTGCATGCAGATCATGACCCTTAAGAAATTACTTTTAACCTTCTATCCTAAACCTAAAACCCTTTTTCACATGCAAACATGGAAAGAACCGACTAACCTTTTTATCGACGTTTGAGGTAGATCCTCCATTGCGCTTTTATCTCCTTGCTTCTGCTGCTCCTTCCAAAGACGATCCTGCAACCAAGACAAAAACACTACGCCTGCATGCTATTGTTCTACTAGAGGGTTAGAGATTAAACATCAATCGAATAAAACATATATCACTCATTTATTGGGACGGGAAAAGTATTCTTTATTAATCTCAAGATGAATCAACTTACAATAATCATAGAGACCGACCACCGTTCCTCGATCCTGATCCTGGGCTCCTCCTCTTCCTTGTTCTCCAACTGCTTTGCTTGAATTCTGTTTAGGCTTAATAAAATGCTAAAGGGTTGGGACAAAATGGATTCGGCAATTGGGCAGAGTTTCTTTGCTATCTTTTTCCTTTTCCAAATAGTACCCCTACCCCTTCTTTTATAGGCCAGAAGGAGCTAGGGTTTTGGACGAACTCTTGGCCATGCATGGCTGGGAATTCCAGTTAACTGACCCAAAGCTTTTCATCTCGTCGGCAACTTTCCTGATTTTGTGCTTTTGTTAGGTAAACGCAGGCTTTAGTGGGCCAGCCAGCGTTCCAACGCGTGCAGCAGAAGGCCTGCCAGCATTCCAACACTCCCAGTGATAGGTTAGGGTGCGGGTTACTTAATTTAAGAGGTTTTTCAAGGTTTTATTCAGCATGGCTTTGGAAATGAAGGGCAATGAGTTGGCCTGATGCCAGGTAAGCATGGATGGTGCAATTTAGGGTTATAACACACATGAACCCTTGGAAATGGTGGGGCTTTGGATCAATCCATAACTAGTAGTGAAAGGAAAATACCTAAAAACCCTCTTTATTGTTGCCCAATTCTCCTTCCCTAGTTTTGACATAAACCTGCTCAAAATTCCCACTACATGTGGAATGTATGGTCTATTATATACCATTGCATACATCAAATTTCCAATTGCACTAGCATATGAAACGTGAGACATTTCTTCTTCCTCTTCCTTTGTCTTGGGAAACCGATTCACAAATAAATTTACACTTATAGGAATAGGAACCTTGACCGATTTACATTCCTTCATATTAAGACTATGCAATATTGTCTCGACATATTTTAATTTATTTAACCATATTTTCTTGTTTTCCCAATCTCTTTTAATTTCCATGTCCGAAATGAAATTTACAACACCAAGATCCTTCATGTCAAATTTAGAGCACAACTGATTTTTCACATCCTAGATAATCTTCTTGTCATTTCCTATTAGAAACATATCATCCACATACAACACCAAATAAAGAAGATGATCTCCAATTAATTTGAAATAAACATAGTGATCCACTTTGCTCCTTGTGAAGCCAAGTCCCAACATATGAGTATCAAATTTTTGATACCACATCCTTGGTGATTTCTTTAAACCATATAGGGACTTTTTTAGCTTGCATACCAGGTCTTTATTTCCCTTCACAAAAACAAAATTTGGTTGCTTCATGTAGATCTCTTCTTCAAGATCCCCATGTATGATCCATATGGATCCTATTCCAACTGGCTCACATGAAATTTTCATCATTGGTATTCATTTCTGAGATTTTTGAGTCCTAAACTTCCAGGGATGCTTTGAGGCTGTAAACAACATTTTTGGGGCTCACCATAGTCACACTATAGACAAAGTCAAAGTGTGACCGAATAATGTGTAGTCCTAGGATATACCTTCCCAATGGAATATCGTGCGCCTAAAATGAAGATCATAAGAAAAAATTACGACCCTGAGAAGTTGTTGTACCAACTTACCCCATCGGGGCCCACATGACATTTGTCGCTTCATCTCCACATGACGTTTGAACTTTCAGAGCCGTTTTGAGGCCCTAAACGACGTTTTTTGGGCATCAAATATTCGACGGATATGAGTCTGTTCTGGGCTCGATATTCGTTGTCAATAGTTGTATTCCTCAGATAGATCTTTCTAACGATGCATCATGTGTGTCAAATAGAGATAGTATGCCAAAGTTATGACCCTGATAAATTGATGTACCAATTTACCCCGACGAGGCCCATATTGTGGAGTTTCATCTCTTAGGGTTAGGTTTTTGGATGTTTAAGGTTTCCATTGTTTCTCAATAATATATAGGCCTTTGAGCCTCACTGTAACACAAATTTCAGAGTCCTTTAGCTGCCATATCTCTTCTCATAGATAACCTACCAGCGCCCTAGCTAATTTATTTCCATTATGTCTGTAAACAAATTTCAGTTCTTTGATATTAATGAAATGAAGTGTTGTTTCCACTGCATCTTTGTATTCATGGTCATTTGTGTATTCTGTTGCGTTCCTGCATAAATTCGGATCAGTGGTATCATAGTGATATGCTCTTTCTTGATCCTTATTTGCATGTCCCCAATGAGGTTGGGGTATAAGGAGTTAGGGCTCGATCTGGTTGAACCTTTGCAAGATTAGCCTCACAAACCTCAACGGGTGCCCATGGAGGATGAAAATAAAGGTGAGGGAGCAGGAGATCCTATCAAAATATTTCTAGAGGAGGCCCTTGAAAAACAAAGGAACGCAATGATAGATAACTTTGCCCAGATCCTTCAACTATTGCCCATTGGCAGTGCATCTGCATCCAACAGCCACTTTGGAGGTGCAACCCATTTTAAGGTACAAGTAAACTTTGACATTACCATATTTGATGGCCAAATAGATGAAGATGTCGTAGATAGATGGTTGAATCTATTAGAAGGATATTTCTCGGTTCATGACTTTTCTAACTGAGAGAATATTATTTTTTCACTACTCAAAGTCACCCCCCATGTCAAGGAATGGTGGGAAACCTACTGTGAGAAAAAGGAAGAGGAGGAACCCTCTCTATTCTCGGTCGTGCCCACTTGGAATTATTTCCAAGATGCCATCAAGGAACAATATTATCCCATGGGGAGCTATGAGGACAAGTACATACAATGGACTACATTGCAACAGGAAAGGGATCAAGATGTGCATGAGCTAACGAATTTGTTCCATACCCTGCGCACAAAGCTGGGTATCAAAGATTCATAGAAACATTTGGTGCTGAAGTACCACAATTATCTGCATAGATACATTTAGGAGGTAATGGAGTTCCTCGACATCTCCTTGCTTGGCACAACATACCAGTATTGATGCAGGAGAATCTCTCCACATCATCCAGCCAGCTAGCCACATCAGCGCGCATGCATTCAAATGCTAAGAGAGAGGCGTAGCCTCATTTAAATTTAAATTTAATGTAATTAAATTCTTAGGCTGGTGATCCATGGAAGCCGTTCTTTTATGCAGGCATTAGGTAGATCGGCTGAGATCTAGATCCAGATGCTGGACTAGACAACCCTTTATTGAATGTAATTTATTAGAGTAGGTGAACCTGGAGGGAAGCGCTCGATTAAGCCCCTCAGGTAAAAGATATTTTCATATCTCATTTTAGAGTAGTGGTAAGTGGTGTTAGGATCCACATGTAGAGAAGAGAAGAGAAGAGCCAGAGAGAGCTCAAGAACACTTTGGAGTTTGTGTCATTTTAGGTGAAGGTCTTTGAGGTTTCATGCCATGAGGGTGTGACAGAGTGCTGCGGACTCTGAATACCAGTGCACAGAAGATGCACTTCTGAACTCTGCGGAGTCAGGAAAAGATGTGCTGAGGCACAGGAACTGAGATCAACAACTCAGGAAGAGGAATACCTCAAGGTTGTTGAATACCTTGGAGGCAAGGCTGTGTAGCTGAAACACAGTTGCAGATAGAACTTTGATGTAAGTTCTGTGGAGCTCTGTCAGGTGGGCATTGAGCATAAGCACGAGGTGCTGGAAGAAGAACTCTGCTGAGAACCTGAAGGAGAAGCAGAATCGCTGAGGATTCTGGAAGGCTCTGCCAGGTGGGCATTGGAGCAGGTGTGTAGTCACGTAGAGAGGAGGAAACTCTACCAGGAGGCATCGAGTCAGTGTGCAGGCAGGCACAGGAAAGAACAGAACTATTTGAGTTCTGTAAATCAAGGGAAGAATCCATTGAAGGATATTCACTGGGTTGCTGAACATCTAGAAAGTCTCAGCAAGAGGATTGCTTGAGCAGAGAGCCGGGAAGGTATTTTATTCTCCATTCGTGGGAGAAAGAAGGAAAATAGAATCCCTCAAGGGGTCTAAGTATTCACGTAAGCTCAGGAGGGACAGCACCAGCGAGTGCATGAGGGGACTCTGCAAGGAGTGCAGGAGTCGAAGAATCCCCTGAGGATTCGAAGAAACAAAGCTCAGGAGGAGTAAGCGTTTATACACGCAGGTGAAGCTCAGAGTCAAGGAGTTCGCTGAAACAAGGTAAAAGCTGAGGCCTTAGAGAAATTGGAATTCTTCCATATGCAGGAAGAAAGCGCGCAAAGCTCAGGAGGGAGTAAGATCGGCAGTTGAAATAGCCGAAGGGATCTGGACCATTGGTTTTCGTGTCCAGGGAGCAGCTGGAGAAGCGTGCAGGAAAAGAGAAGATTTGGACCGTTAGATCTTTCTCTGGATACCTGACAGTTGTCGGATCTACAAGGAGTTACATGGGAGTTAAACCCCCTTGACAGCAGAAGATAAATCCCGAAAGAAGGACTGAACCGTCAGGACATCGGCACATCGTATGTCGGAATATCGCGAGTCCTGAGGATGAGACTCCTAGGACATCAGAAGTCTCAAAATAGTGAGAGGAGATCTAGACCATCCACCTTACAGAGGACGCGTGGCGACAATCGGAGCCATCAGGAGGAGATCCCGAAATTCACCGACACTCGGGATATCGGATCACGAGAACGGTGTGGGGCCACATGAGTCGGCAAGTGGACAGATGGCACATCACATGTCGGGATTTCGTGAGTGGAAGGGATGAGGACTTGGTGTCAAGGGTCGCAAAGCGCGAGGACACGAAGCAACGAAATGGAGAGAAGACTACGAACCGTCCAGCTGAGGAGGACAGGTGGCAGAGATCAAGAGATCTCGCGAACTCGGAAGTTCATAGGGTAAAGGTCCAAGCATTTGGTACTCCATGTCGCGAGATCGCGAGTTTCAACATTTCGGCATCTCGGGCATCGGGAGCTGACATAGGAGCTAATTGACCTCACGAGTAGTGAAGTCGCGAGGGAGCGAGATCGCGAGTTTTGACATCTCGGCGCATCGAGTATCGGAGGTTGAAACCTCAAGTGTTTGGGTTCGCGAGTTGCGAAGACGCGACAGAGTGAAGTCGCGATAGAGGAGGGAGGAAGTCAGCATTGACTGACACATCGGGTCTCGGGGACTCGAAATTATAGTGATCGACAGTGAGCTCGCAAAGCTGCGAGTTCCGATTTCCTGACAATTGAACAAAGGGAAGTCGCACGAAGGAATCTGTGGGTAAATATTTCCCGATAGGGAAATTGAAGAGCATTTGACGTTCTTCGGGCCGAGAGGAAAGAAGGTCCTGAGGAAGCAGACGTGCTTCGAGGAGTGCGACTTCGTCAGGAGTGGTATCAGAGCTTAGATTCTTGTCTGTATATTTCAGGCAAGAGGGAGCAAGGAGAAAAGAAAGCACTCTGATACGCACTGCATCAAGTGTGTATCAGAGCGGGATTTTATTTGTGTATTTTAGACAGAGGAGGCAGAAGAAGATAGAGCACTGGAAGACTCTATAAGAATATTTTTTGCAGGTAGGCAGCAATCGAAAAGATAGTCAGGGAGGCTGTAGGAAGATGAAGCTGGTAGAACTCTTAGTGTGGAGTGAAAGCAGTAGATTTTCCAGGAGGGAAAACAAAGACAGCAAGATGGCTACTAAAGGCCATAGACATGCTGGGAGGAAGAGCCAAGAAAAAAAGATAGCAGAAATGGATGAAGATCTTGCTGACATAAGAGTAGAAATAGAAAATCTCGAACTATGGATGTGGCAGGATGAGGAAATGGTTCAGGTATGCGAACCAGAAATTGGAGAAATTCTCGAAGCAGAGAACAAATTGGGATTGTCTGATGATCTCAATAACTACCAGATGGGCAGGGAAGAGTGAATTCCAATTTTCCAGGAGGGCAACAAGATGAGATCATTGCAGGATCTCACGGGCTGTCAGGAGGACAGTGAAGCAATTTCGATTTGTCAGCTGGGCAATAATCAGAGATCGTTGTGGGATCTCGAAGAATGCCAGGAGGGCAGCAGAAGCATCTCATATTGCCAGGTGGGTAGAGATGAGAATTTGATACCATCTGAAGGTCTCATGAACTTGGAGAAGAGTTCAATACAGCAAGGAGTGATGATGAAGGGAAGCATCTCATATTTCCAGATGGGCAAGGATGAGCAGGTGAGTTTTGATCAGCCTGAGGAGCTGACAGAACAGATGAGACTGTCTGAGAGTCTCATAAACTCAGAGATGAATTTAGATCAACAGGAGCAACTGATAGAAGAGGACAATCTAAGGAGTCGAATGATGATTGGGGGAATCGAATTATTCCTGCCATTTGTCGAGGAGGAGGCAGAAAATTGTGTTGTCGATACAGAAACATCAGCAGAAAAGTCACAGCCGATGATGACTGTCAAGGATGAATTGGAGCGGGTGTCTAAGAATGCCCAAGTACAAGCAGAAGTGGATGAAGGGAAGAATGAGCATTCCGAGGAATGTCTCAACATATTCAGCCAAGAAGCTGAAGAAGTTGTAGCACTGAAGCTGACAGCAGAAGAAGGAAAAGAGAGTGAGAATTTTGAGGAATGGCTCAATGATTTCAGCCAGCGAGCTGAGGGAGCTGTATCGTTGAAGCTGGAAGCCGAAGAAGTAGGCGCAGACGATGAGGATGATGAGCATTCTGAGGAATGGCTCGATATTTTCAGCCAAGAAGCTGAAAAGACTACAACATGGGAGGTTGCAGAAGCAAAGGAAGAAGAAGCAGGCAACATTTGCTTTGCTGACCTGTGGGATGAAATTGAAGCCCTGGAAGAAAGGGTAAAAGTGCAAGGCGTGCACATCCAACAGGTGAAGTTGGAAATAGATGAAGGAGGCATGGAAGATCATGGTGATCTTCTCATGTGCCAAAAATTTTTGCAGCTGAGGAGACTGCAGAAACAAGACCAGCCATGGGAGCAGCTGGATGAGGTGATAGAAGATGTCAGAGAGATGATGTTAAGATCAGTAGAAACTTCTAGCGAGGAGAAGCTGAGCAGAAAGAAGGAAGCAACAGCAACAGCAGAGAAACAACAACAACAGTAGGAAGATGGAGAAGATGGAAAGCTCCAAAGACTTATTTGGGATCCAGGAGGATTTTAACATCTTTGAGGGGAAGCGCATGAGCAAGAGCTCATGATTTTTCAGCTGAGGAGTATGATGCAGGAGCATCTCTCCACATCATCCATACATCCAGCCACGTCAGCGTGCATGCATTCAAATGCTAAGAGAGAGGCGTAGCCTCATTTAAATTTAAATTGAATGTAATTAAATGCTTAGGCTGGTGAGCCATGGAAGCCGTGATTTTATGCAGGCATTAGGTAGATCGGCCTTTATGGTAGATCGACTGAGATCTAGATCCAGATGTTGGACTAGACAACCCTTTATTGAATGTAATTTATTAGAGTAGGTGAACCTGGAGGGAAGCGCTCGATTGAGCCCCTCAGGTAAAAGAGATTTTCATATCTCATTTTAGAGTAGCGGTAAGTGGTTTTAGGATCCGCATGTAGAGTAGAGAAGAGAAGAGCCAGAGAGAGCTCAAGAACACTTTGGAGTTTGTGTGATTTCAGGTGAAGATCTTTGAGGTTTCATGCCAGGAGGGTGTGATAGAGTGTTGCGGACTCTGAATACCAGTGCACAGAAGATGCACTTCTGAACTCTACGGAGTCAGGCAAAGACGTGCCGAGGCAAAGGAACTAAGATCAACAACTCAGGAAGAGGAAGACCTCGAGGCTGTTGAATACCTTGGAGGCAAGGCTGTGTAGTTGAAACACAGTTGCAGACATAACTTTGTTGTAAGTTCTGTGGAGCTTTTCTAGGTGGGCATTGAGCATAAGCACGAGGTGCTGGAAGAAGAAATCTGTTGAGAACCTGAAGGAGAAGTAGAATCATTGAGGATTCTGGAAGGCTTTGCCAGGTGGGCATTGGAGCAAGTGCGTAGGCACGTAGAGAGGAGGAAACTCTGCTAGGAGGCATCGAGTGAGTGTGCAGGCAGGCACAGGAAATAAGAGAACTCTTTGAGTTCTGTAAATCAAGGGAAGTATCCATTGAAGGATATTCACTGGGTTGCTGAACATCCAGAAAGACTCAGTAAGAGGATTGCTTGAGCAGAGAGCCTGAAGGCATTTTATTCTCGATTCGTGGGAGAAAGAAGGAAAATAGAATCCCTCAAGGGGTCTGAGTATTTGCGTAAGCTCAGGAGGGACAACACCATTGAGTGCATGAGGGGACTCTGCAAGGAGTGCAGGAGTCGAAGAATCCCCTGAGGATTCGAAGAAACAAAGCTCAGGAGGAGTAAGCGTTTATACGCACAGGTGAAGCTCAAAGTCAAGGAGTTCGCTGGAATGAGGTAAAAGTTGAGGCCTTAGAGAAACTGGAATTCTTCCAGATGCAAGAAGAAAGTGCACAAAGCTCAGGAGGGAGTAAGATCGGCAGTTGAAATAGCCGAAGGGATCTGGACCGTCAGTTTTCGTGTCCAGGGAGCAGCTGGAGAAGCACACAGGAAAAGAGAAGATTTGGACCATTAGATCTTGCTCTAGATACCCGACAGTCGTTGGATATACAAGGAGTTGCACGGGAGTGCAACCCCCTTGACAGCAGAAGAGAAATCCCGAAAGAAGGACTGAATCGTCGAGACATCGGTACATCGGATGTCGGAATATCGCGAGTCCTGAGGACGAGACTCCTAGGACATCAGAAGTCGCGAAATAGTGAGAGGAGATCTAGACCGTCCATCTTGCAGAGGACGCGTGGCAACAATTGGAGACATCAGGAGGAGATCCCGAAAGGCACCAACACTCGGGATATCGGATCACGAGAACGGTGTGGGGCCACAGGAGTCGGCAAGCGGACAGGTGGCACATCGCATGTCGGGATTTTGTGAGTGGAAGGGTTGAGGACTTGGTTTCAAGGGTCGCGAAGCGCGAGGACACAAAGCAGCGAAATGGAGAGAAGACTAGGAACCATCCATCTGAGGAGGACAGGTGGCAGAGATCGAGAGATCTCGCGAACTCGAAAGTTCGCAGGGTAAAGGTCCAAGCATTTGGTACTCCATGTCACGAGATCGCGAGTTTCGACATTTTGGCATCTCGGGCATCGGGAGCTGACATAGGAGCTAATTGACCTCGCGAGTAGGAAAGTCACGAGGAAGTGAGATCGCGAGTTTCGGCATCTCGTCGCATCAGGTATCGGAGGTTGAAACCCCAAGTGTTTGGGTTTGCGAGTTGTGAAGACGCGACAGAGAGAAGTCTTGATAGAGGAGGGAGGAAGTCAGCATTGACTGACACATCGGGTCTCGGGGACTCGAAATTATAGTGATCGACAATGATCTCGTGAAGATGCAAGTTCTGATTTCCCGACAATTGAACAAAGGGAAGTCACGTGAAGGAATCTATGGGTAAATATTTCCCGATAGGGAAATTGAAGAGCGTTTGACATTCTTCGGGCCGAGAGGAAAGAAGGTCTTGAGGAAGTAGATGTGGTTCGAGGAGTGCGGCTTCAGTCAAGTATGCTGCCAAGATTGAGCACAAATTCAAACAAAAGAAGAGAGACTTTGGATATGTGAATCAAAATAAAGTGAAAGGTGACCCCAAACTGCAGAACAAAGGAAAAAGCCAAGGCATAGTGTCTCAAGACAACCTACCAAATCCAAAAGAAAATAACAACACCACGAAGCTGAAGAGGGATATGGGAAAGTGGTGTGAGTTCCATAAGAGCTCCACTCACAACACAGGTGCATGTCAGGCCAAACAGTCACTGGCAACCGAGATGAGGGCTTCTGAATTAGATGCATGCTTCGACATTGAATCAGAACCCGAGAAGGGGAATGAAAGAGGGAAGCAGATTAGTGGAATGTTATCTCTCTAGTCTTTTTTGTTTGTCAAATGATTTTTCATTCTACAAATAATTTGAGAAAAGAAAGAAAAAGAAAAAGAAAAAGAAAAGAGGGCATAAAAGAATTTCAATAAGATCCCCATGCAATAACAGTGACTTGGTCCATACCTTTCAAGCATGGCCAAGTTCTTTTAAATTGATGTTGATAGGAATAGTGAATAAGCTTGGCTAAACTGTTTAATCTTAGCCAAGTGATCTAGGTTAGTTAGTGAATAAATCTGGCCAGACTGTCTAATCTTGGTCAGATAGCCCCAAGATAGAGTAAGTTCTTGGCCCAACAGTTTAATCTAGGCTAATTGTCATAGGAAGTTAGGTTATAACATAGGGTAGTTTGCTTGATTTAAATAAAATCAGCTCGATGATCAATGTTGGAAAATGTTTTGGATGCTCGAAAAGTTGTTTGCCTAACCCCTTGGTGAAGTAAATATGTAAAAGCTTGGGAAAAACCCATGATATTCTCTTATCCTAAGTTTTTCAGGGTGCATATTCTTTCACGGCCACATGTATGCACCGCTCATGTATCAACAGCCCAGATGATCGCGCCTAGATCTACCGTGGACAAATATATTTGGACCTCCCCGACCATTCTACCTTTAACGGAGGGGGGAGGGGGTCCCGGAATCGCTGATAATGCATGCGTGCATCTGGACGACCCAAGTTTTGGCCCCTAGATCTATGGTCTGTATTGGATTCTGGACACCCCC
>ML796070.1:767172-860557 GCA_009831015.1 Picea engelmannii
GGGGGGAGGGTCTGGAATGTGTGTTAAAGAGCGCGTGCAGATCTGCGATCCAAAGGAAAGTGCGCAGATCGACGGCCCAAGGTATTTTTTGGACCCCACTGACTGATCTACCTTTAATGGTGGGGGGCGGTCCGGATTGGAATCTTACTCTAGTGAGCCCCCTATCAATACATGGCATAAATTTTCTGGTCCTGAGTCCCACCACCTCCTACTATCTGACATACCTCATCACCTCGTGACATCATCATCCACCTTTCCAAAAGAGTCAAATCCCATAACTCCGTCAATCCTTCTCCCTCATTCACTTGTGGCAAGTCCCCTCACCATGATTTTTTCCCCCAATCGATAACCGTCACATCACCCATCTGTATCCCTCAATTGTTGTCACCTTCCATCTTACATTATAAATGACTTGTTGGCCATTTATTATTGGATAACTTATCTGTTAACCAGCTGACCTGTCCCCCGCGCCCAACGGATACCCATTTATTCAAAATTACCCTCACTCTTCATTCCTTCACCATTTACCCACTCATTGCACCAGAGAATTTACCCCATTTTCTTCTCCGTTACAGTCAGTCTCCCCCATATGCAGTCGCCCTCACTAATATTTTTTTATTTGCAGGTATTGTTACAGTAATGGTGCCAAAATCAAAACAAACAGAAGGAGATGAGAATCTGTTTCTCCTGCCTCCTGTCGATCTTGATAGGATTCCATTGGCCGACAAAGACTACTTAATCACAAACACTAAGTGTGATTTCGACTTCATAGACCTTCTATCATGGCTTAAAGAAGTTTTCCTAGACCAGAGTGATGAAATTAGACTTTGAGAGTCCAACCTACCCCTATATCTCTTCCCCCAGATTCACCATTTACCAAAGATCGCCCTCAAGTGCCAAGCCCACTATATTCATGAGAAAAGATCCATCGTATCCTCATCTGGGGAAGTTATCTTCCTCATCATGCCAGAAACCATCGACCAAATGATGCAAATATCCTGAGCTGACTTCGCATCACCTTTCAACCTTGAAATCCTTACAGAGTTATATCAGAAGATGACTTTTCCTCAAAGAGATAAAAAATTTGAGATTTTTCTTCCACAATCCCCTCAGCTCCCCACTACAAATCCCCCTTATCCTTCCTCCATGTTCTCGACCAAAGGAAACCAGGTTATCACGTCCCTATGCACCTTGTTGGGTTATTATTCAGATCAGTGGGTAGATGAACCCATTATGGGATTTTTGTCTATTTTCTCCACCGATGAGAAGCCTACTACACAGTTCGACTTCAACACATTCTTGGCGAACAATATTCACGAGCAATTTGTCAATTTTGCCATAGAAGGCATGTTTCAGTATTCTTCAATACTGGCATACCTGTTCGTTTTCTTCCAAGAATATAAATTTTCTTTTTCCATGCAGAAGATGGACGGAGATGGCAGACCCCAGGCAGTAACCGCATGGACTTCCCTGCTTAGGCATAACTCCATGGAATTCAGTTTCAAGTAGTTCATCGATCAATTCTACCACCAAGTGGTGAGTATGCTTAGTGGCAGACCCGAACCCAGGATTAATGAAGAAGTTCAGAGGATCCTACATCTCTCGAATCATACAAAGACTGGTGATTGGTACATGTACCAAAATGACACTGAGATCAGAGTCTATGGCTGCAAGTTGGCCCCATATAAACTACCCAAATACTTACTTGTCATAATTGTTTCTCTGGAATACATAAGGTATATGATAAACTCAGATGATATTCATTTTTTGTCTTTAAATAAGAAGCAACAGCTCAAAATCAAAGGGCAGATTGGGTCTTTCATCTGCAACAATCAAGGCATTGGGGAGGAAGCAGACAGGATGCTGAAGGAAATGAAATTCTTTATGAGTTTCACATGGCACTACGATCCGTGTGGGATCATTTCAGAGATGAGGATAAAAAACAAGAATATCTCGTATGTCCACGAATCTAGGCCCGAGGTAGAGAAATTTGCAAACTAGACAGGATGGGAACCAAACACTTTGGTTGAAACAGAACAATAGGACCCCCCGGTCACTGTATCATAGACAACCACACCATAGGCTCTGAAGGAGAAAAGGCCTAGGCAGGATCTATCACCTCCTGTCACTGAAGTGTCATTAGAAGAATTTCAACTGCATACCAAGAGGCCAAAAACTAGTCCAGCTCCTGACATGGCTGGAGAAAAGGAAATTCCATCCACTACAGTGACAGAGGTTGATTGGTCGCTCCTGAAAACAAGAAGCAAGAATATTATAACCACTGTGTTACCAAAGAAGACTATAGATACTCCACCAATCAACCATCCTGGCAAGACAGGACCAAAGCTGAGCATCTTTGATAAATATGACTTGATCAAGAAAAAGAATCAAACTCTGACCAACAACACATACACCCAATTCTGGAAGCAGACGTCGACTGCACAACACAGGCTTCTATCGGCGTTCGACACGGAGAAGGGCAGAATGCACATGGCATTTTTCCAAGCATAGGTACCAAACCCAAAGGTAATCACCGATTGCAAGAGGGAAACTTTTGAATTGTAGACTAAAGATGTGCACCCTATCGATCAAATGGATCTTCACAGGTAGACGGGAGAAATGGTTTTCTCCATGCTAGCACATGCTTCCACTAGTGCCTCCAGGTTACAAGTGTCTCTGAACAACGTCCAAACATAGTTAAAGTTGGATAAAAGCTCATCCTTTGCCAAGGATAACAGGATTAAAACGCCAGAGGAACTGGTCCTCAAGATCGGGTACGACCCCTCAAATGTGAAAGTAGTAGAGGAGATGATCAAGAAGAAAAATGCCGACATAGCATCTTTGAGGAAACAATTGAAGCTTCCACCAATAGTAGACTCACAGGAAAAGGAAATAGCAAAGACAGAAGGAGAAAAAGATGAGATGCTTATGTTAATCATGGAGCAGAATGCACAACTGAAGGAAATGGAAGCTGATATGGAGAAGCTAGTGAAAGAGAAAGAACAGTTGAAACCCATGGAAGTCAGTCCATTGAGTGCAGTGCCACTCTCAGGAGTGAGCACAACATCACTAGCAGAAGTCCCATCAGCGAATCCACTAACGTCTATGGAAAATATGGTTGAATTGGCCAAATATATGGAAGAGATGAACCTGTAGGAGACAAAGATTAGCAGGCTCAAAAAGGAGATTGAGAACCTTCAGGAACTCACATATTCTTATCAAACCAGTTTCTCCAAGGAAAAATAGGTGTCAAACCAGCTCAAACAAGAGTTACAACAGCTCCGGAAGCAAACGATGGTAGGTAAAACACTGGGCGAAGTCAAAGAAAGTGTCTAGACAAACATCACCAAGTTTATGAATGAAATATGTCCAATGATACAGATTATGTTTGAGCAAAAGGAATTGGTGTAGAGAAGTAAACAATCCATCGAGAAGATCAGATCAGAACTGGGAGAAATGTCCGCACAGGCTAATGAAATCATCAAATTCTTGAATTCTAAAACCAGAGAGGAGCTGGAAGAGATGAGAATTAAGGATAGAACAGAGACCATCCTTGAGGTCAAAAGACTCTTGACCAAGAGAGGACTTATGCTACAGCTAGAGGAAAAGGTTCAGGCCATGGACCTAGGGGTACAAAATTTTTTCAGCAAGATTGAGGCTCTACATAAGAAAGGCCTTCCTGGTTTGAATGTGATAACAAACTAATGACACTTCCATAATACAAAAAGAGACTATCCTATGTGGCTAAGGATAGTTCAAAGTTTTCAGGAATTCAAGGCAGCATCACTAGCAAGGCATTCCTAGATGCACTTCAGTTGGACATCAGCATACAACATGAGATCCAGTACATCTTCATCACCAAGCCTACTTTTGCTAAGTACACAGAAATGGATGAAGTCTACCGAAGGTTACTCAAAATCAGCATTCCCAGTCATCTTCGATGGGAAGAGCTTTGTGACCTAATCGAGTAATCGATGAGTTGTCCCAGCCCAGTCAGCTATCCAGTCAGACGAGGTCATGCAGAGGCCTCACCAATGGTTCATCCAGAAAACAACATGCATGCGGCACATCATCGAACAGTTTCCTAGATTTTTGTAATTTGTTAAGTTAGTTAGGCTAAAAATAGATTTACCACATCCTGATCTTTAATGATAGGATTGTTTGTAATTTTGGGTTATAAATACTTCACTTTTCGAAGTATTGAGGGTTGATCTTTATGCCCTGTGAGCTATCAAACTGTAATATTTTTCAAGAGATCTTCCATTAATACAAAGAGGCATTTTTACAGGATTCTTATGTGTATTCACTGGTGATGTTTTTCTTTCTAAGTTTAATGTTATTCTCGCTTAGTTATCACATTGTTTTCTAAAACTAATCTTTGAAAGTAATGAATGTTGCATGATTTATCTTTGTATACCCTGTTTCTCACTTTGAAAGATTTTAGTGTTTCATCTTCTGATTTTATGATAAAGAAATTCTTAACTGCTTCTTTGTTGTAACTAACATTCTCACCTTTTCTACTATCTCCTCATTTATGCTGCTAAAAGAATCCAGTGATTACATTATCTCACCCTGTGAAAGGTTCCTTTGTTTTCTAGTTTAGATTTTTATTTTCATGGTACAGACCCCATAGCCCAATGGATGTGTAAACTATCTCAGCCAACCCAACAAACACTACATCAACAAAACCAACATATTTTATTTACCTGGCCTAATATTTTAAATTTGAAACATATCTAAATCATATAGAGATATCCCTCTATGAAGTTGGTAAGGTTAGATCCCAGCTTCAAAGTGGTTGGATAAAGTTACCTCCTGTAGATTTCTTCTTTCCTGAAAACCTCTAGGAAATTTACAGAGCGTTAACATAGTGGCAACTCCACTGGGGAGAGAACTGAACAAATTTTAACCTCGCATCTTCTTTTCCCTAGACGAAAAGTTTTCTTCTAAAATATTGCAAATCTGAGAAAGAAGTAATGTTTAGAGGTTGTTAAAAACCTGTACATATTATTTTCAGATTCGTAAAAATAAAAAGTATATATATATATAAATCAAAGAAAAAACTGGCTCCCAAAAGAGCTTATACTCAATCTCACCCAGACCCAGAACCTGTGATAGCAACAGATAATTCAGAACAGTTGCTCAGGAAAAAGACCATCGATGAAGGTTGAGTAAGACATAATCCCCTTTAGAAGTCCCCTTCTCTTCCAGAGGAGCTTGTTGCCATTCAGGATCTCGACTTTGACATCTTTTTTGAACAAAGCTGCTTCAGAACAAAATCTGATAGCTTCATGGCTGAAATCGTCCTAGACCCAACCGTATTACAACCCCAGACTCCTGAATTTCTATCTCCCACTGCTAAAATTCAAACCACTCACTCTGTGCCAGCTAGCCCCTCCTCATCCTCGTCTTCTCCCACCACCCCACCTATCATCCAGTTTGTCGTCCCGCCTCCTCCACCTATCATGGCAGCCAGATATACCCCCTTGGTGTTGGCCGCACCCCTTCATGCTATGCCCCAGGACTATCAAATGAGACTTCCATAGTTCGATGGAACATGACCCTTGAGCGCACAGCAACACGTTGATAAAATGAATGATTATTTTGACCTACAGGAAGTAGATGAGGCTGACGTTCAAATGAGATTGTTTGCTAAGAGTTTGACGAGTGATGTTAAGAAATGGTATAAAGTTTTATGTGTTGCCTTAGTGCTCTAACTTACCACATTCCAAAGAAGTTTTCTAGATAGATTGGAGGTAAATAAAAACCCTCTCCAAATATTGTCAGAATACGAAAACATCAGAAGAAATCAAGGTGAGACAGTACAAGATTACTGCACCCATTTCAATAACCTGTACAATGCAATTCCAGTCAATATTAAAGCTCCAAAAGGTTTAGCATTGATAAAATTCCATGATGGTTTTGACATCGATATGTCATATCAATTAAGGGAAAGAAACTCCACCACCCTGGAGGACATGCAGAAAAGTGCAATAAGTGTGGAGGCCAACCTGTTGGAAAAAAGGGCATGACAGAGGACAAAGAGGAGAGTCACAATCAAAGAGGAACCTTCCACATCAACCTCCGATTCCAAATTGGATTCCTTGGCTAGAGCAATGGAAAGAATGATGGAGAGACTTACTGTATCCGAAAGAAATCTTCCTAGAGAAAACCCACCAGCTCCTCAAATTTGAAATCCTAACTTGAGAAGAAACCCTCCTCAAATCAGGCAGAGAGATCCTAGGGATCAGAGGGAACAGAGAGGTCCTGATCAATAGATCAGACCTCCCCTACAAAAAAATTATGCCAATTAAGGAGAGGAAGTAATTGAAGAACTGGAGGATACTCACATAAACCTCATGGGCATTCACAATAATGAAGTTATTTTCCTTACCTAGGAAGAGAAAGAACTTTTTCTTATCAATCAAACAAAAGTAAGTGAAGAAGCTGAAGACGCCGAACATCAGGCATTTGAAAATGCTATTTTAGAGGTACATCGGCAGTACAATCTGTGAAGTAAGAAGACAGATGGGAGTTCTCCAAAAAAGGTGACCGAAACAAAGAAGATAGTCGAAACCCAAAAATCCCCTGAGCCTTCTATCAAGAAGAGCCCTAAGAAGGGTAATGTTGAAGTTCCGGCAAAAAGAAACCTTACCATTCTGAAAAGATCATCGCAGTATGAGGTTTCATCAATTAACCCACCAAATACTTTTGGCCAGAAGATCATGATGGACAAATCAGAATTGTTGAGCCAAAGAAGAGCACCTACACTTTTCAGCCTCGAAGGGGAATTAGCCAAAGTAAAAATTCCCATTCCCCTTTCCGAGTTGTTGAGAAAAGACGCTTATCGTTCACAGGTGATTAAAGCACTGACCATTGAACCTGATATAGGTACGAATGCCTTAACTGTTGGATCAGAGAATCATTCAGATATTGTGAACCTTACAGATGATCAACCTGAACTCATGTTCGGACCTGAGGTGGATGGTCAGACCGACAATGGTGTTGTCGCTCCTTTTTACATCAGCCTTAATATACATGACCTAATTTTGCATAATGCTATGTTAGATTCGGGTGCTTCCCATAATCTGATGCCTAAAGAAGTGATGGAAAAATTGGGACTTGAAGTTACCAGACCTTACAAGGACTTACACTCTTTTGACTCCAATAAAGTTAGATGTATCGGTTTGATCAAAGATCTGTGTATCACCCTGGTCCAGATTCCCGCGAAAATCATGGTCATGGATGTTGTGGTTGCAGACATTCCCCCAAAGTATGGTATGTTTCTATCCCGGTCTTGGGGGGCCAAGTTGAAAGGTACTTCGCAGTTGGATATTTTGTATGCTATTGTCCCAGTTTTTGGTCAACAGAGAAGACTATACAGAGAAACATTGATGAAGTACATGGTTAGCAGCCAAGAAAAACCACATAACTATCCTCTATACTCTGAACATTATGACCAAGACTCCTTCATCCTATACAACGATGGCGATACAGGAGAACAAAGCATTCAGCTGGAAGAAGATACATCTGGTCTAGACGAAGGCCAAGAAATCGTTGAGGCAGAAAGAAAGAAAATGTGATAACTGAAGAATTTCTAGTGGATTTTTGGAGCATGGACTTTAATGGAGCTGTAAGAAAAGAAGGAGTTGGATCAGAAGTTTGGTTTCACAATCACAGATCCAGGTATTAATAAAACCATTCTTACAAATTAAATTTTCAATGCACTAACAATATTGCCGAGTATGAAGCCTTGATGCTCAGTTTGAAACTTCTAAAGAAGGTTGGTGCCAAATAAATTATGGTAAGAGGTGATTCTGAATTAATAATCAAGCAAATTAAAGGTGAGTATGCAGCAAAACACCCCCATCTTAGAGCTTATAGGAATGTTGTTTTGGATGCCCTTAAATGTTTCATTGAAGTTGATTCGCAGGTCATGCCTAAGGGATAGAATATTTTGGCGGATGGGTTAGCTACGTCAGCAGCCACATGCAAGATACCTTTTTGATCCACTTGCCCATACACAGTGGAGGTGAAATGTAGACCAATTGTTCTAGACAACATCAGATATTGGCAGGTATTTGGTAATGATGATCAAATTGAAGATTTTCTGCAATGTAAAATTGATTTCGAGTGTACAAACATAGATTTAGAAAATGAAGATGAAAATGTAAAAAGACCTGATTTTGGAAATGATAGTGTAAATAAGATAGATTCAGGAGAGTTAGGTGATGATGAGATAGAAGATGAAGCTTTTCATTTGAAAAGTAATGTTTTACCAAGGGGTTTAGTTCCTTTAGAGGACTTATTTGATTTTAATGATGTAGATAAAAAACCGAAAATTGAAGCCAGTGGTCAAGAAGTAGAAGATTGTAATATAGGGACAGAAGAGAAACCAAGGATGGTGAATCTTTCCAAATCATTACCCCCTTAGCAGAAACTCAAATACATTGAGATTTTCAAGGAATATTCAGACGTATTTGCCTAGGGTTACGAGGACTTGAAATCTTATGACACCAGCATCATACAACATAGGATTTCAATAAAAGAAGATCAAAAACCTTTCAGATAGAAACTTAGGAGAATCAATCCCAAGCTACTTCCCCTGATAGAAAAATAAATCAAAAAAATGTACGATGCTAAAATCATAATCCCGTTACGGTTTTCCAAATGGGTTTCAAATTTGGTCCCAAAACAAAAGAAGTTCGGAGAAATCAAGCTTTGCATCGATTTCTGAAATCTGAATAAGGTCTCTTTGAAGGACAATTACCCATTGCCAAGAATGGACCACATATTACAAAGGGTAGCCGTATCCAGTCGAATCTCTTTACTAGATGGGTTCTCGGGTTATAGTTAGGTCCTCGTTCACCCAGATGACCAAGAGAAAATCCCTTTCACAACACCGTGGGGTACTTTCATGTATGTGAAAATGCCCTTCAGGCTGATGAACGCTGGGGCCACTTTTCAGAGGGCGATGGACATCGCTTTTGTGGAAGAACTCGAAAAATTTATTGTCATCTATCTGGACGACGTAAATGTTTTTTCCCAATCTGATGACGAGCACTTACGACATCTCAGACAAGTTTTTGAGAAATGAAGGAAATTTTGGATTTCTTTAAATCCTAAGAAGAGCCCTTTTGGATTAGAGTAAGGTAAACTGTTAGGGCACATAATCTCTAAGGATGAAATTAAAATAGACCCCAACATAATCGAGGCCATTCAGAGATTAGAACACCCAAGGAACATCAAAGAGTTATAGTCTTTTATCGAAAAAATAAACTTTATGCGAAGATTCATACCCAACCTGGCCGAGCTTCTCAGAAACATCACAAACATGTTAAAAAAGGACACCAAAATAAAATGGGACACCGAGTCCAAGCAGTCTTTTGAACAAGTCAAACACGCACTCACGCAGGCCCTAGTCTTGATCAGTCCTGACTTCACCAAATATTTCTATCTTTTTTCTTTCACCTCTGAACATACCATTGCAGCAGTATTACTGCAGAAAAACAACGAAGGGTATGAATAGCCCATAGCCTTTTTCAGTAAAGCTTTAAGAGATGTTGCTTTGAATTATAAAATAATGGAGAAACAATCTTTTTCCTTGGTGAAATCCATAAAAGATTTTAGAGTATACATTCTCCATTCCCACACCATTGCATATGTTCCGAATGTGGTAGTAAAATACATTTTAACCCAGGACAATCCGGATGGCCGAAGAGGAAAATGGATTTCTATCAATCTAGAGTATGACATAGAGATTAAGCCTACTAAACTGTTTAAAGGTCAAGGTCTAGCAAAGTTAATGGCTGAATCAAATTTCCATGCTCTTGACATTAATTTCTTAGCTGCAACAGATGAACAGGGTGAGTAGGCGACTCCAAGCTTGAGAGAGGTTTTTCTTAACTCTCCATGGTACACAGACCTGATATTTGTTTTGCATAATTTACAAGCTCCCCCTGGTCTGACCAAAACTAAAGCTAGGTTTTTGAAATTGAAATCATTAAAATTTTGTATTCTAGAAGGCAATCTATATTGGAAAGATCCTGGAGGTATTTTGTTAAATTGTCTATTGAAGGATGAAGCTGAAAAAGTATTGTAGGAGTTTCATGCAGGAGACTGTGGTGGTCATCTGAACTGGAAGGCCACATCCAACAAAATCCTCAGAGCTAGATTTTATTGGCTAACTCTGTTCGCTGATGTGCATCATAAAATAATTTCATGTCATCAATGTCAGTTGTTCGAAGGAAAAATGAAACTTCTTCCCCAACCCCTGAAACCAATCTCCATTGAGGCCCCTTTCCAACAATGGGGATTAGACTTCATCGGGGAAATACATCCTCCTTCTTTGGGCCATCATAGGTGGATTCTTACTGCCACGGATTATTTTACAAAATGGATCAAATAAGTACCAAGAAGGCAAGCCACTGATTCTGTCATTATTAAGTTTCTTGAAAATAATATCTTGTCTCGCTTTGGATGTCCTAGAAAGATTATAACTGACAATGCAGCTGCTTTTCGATCTAAGAAACTCATAGATTTTTGCAACCAGTATCATATTGATTTGGGTCATTCCACAACTTACTACCCTCATGGAAATGGGTTGGTAGAATCATCAAATAAAACCCTGGTAAACATTATCAAGAAAACTTTGCAGGAAAACAAGAAGTCGTGGCATAACAAGTTGGTTTTCGGACTATGGGCCGACAAACTGACCACCAAGAGGTCAATCGGTATGTCACCATATCGGCTTGTCTATAGCAAAGAAGTAGTTTTTCCCACTTCCTTAGGAGTCTCTTTCATGAAATTGTTGCAAGACATGCAAGCCGAGCCAAACAACTCCCAAACAAGGATCAACCAAATGATCCATTTGTAGCAGTCTAGGGAAGAAGTATACAGAAAGACCCAGGTAGTCCAAGAAAACATTAAGAAGAGTTTTGACAAAAGAATGAAGGAAGATGATTTTGAGCTAGGAGATTTGGTGTTGAGATGGGATTCTCAAAATGAAGACAAGGGAAAGCATGGAAAATTCGATAGTCTATGGAAGGGACCATACATGATTCAAGCATTCAAAGGAAATAAAGCCTTCTTGCTAAACAACAGTGATGGGACGGACCTGCCAGGAGGACCTGTGAATGGTAGAATGCTAAAACATTATTCACCGCCTCAGTAGAGACCTGAAGTCACACTTTCCATTGTACAAACCATTTTTTATTTTGTTTGCGAGTTTTTGAGTGAATAACTTTGGTCAGTTGGTTGAAGCCCGAAGAGAAGGCCCTAAGCCGTTGACCACTGTTTTCCATTTTTCAAAAATAAAACCAATCAAGAAACAAAGGCGACTACGGAGGAGGTTTCAGAACATCAGGAATCAGGATTCTTGGCACTTCACAAGGAGAGTGCCATCACCAGGTGGAGCTGTTGTTATCACCCTATAATTTATGGGATCAACTGGTGACTGGAATGTTATCTATCTAGTGTTTTTGTTTGTCAAATGATTTTTCATTCTGCAAATAATTTGAGAAAAGAAAGAAAAAGAAAAAGAAAAGAGAGCATAAAAGAATTTCAATAAGAGTCCCATGCAATAACAGTGACTTGGTCCATACCTTTCAAGCATGGCCAAGTTATTTTAAATTGATGTTGATAGGAATAGTGAATAAGCTTGGCTAAACTGTTTAATCTTAGACAAGTGATCTAGGTTAGTTAGTGAATAAATCTGGCCAGACTATCTAATCTTGGTCAGATAGACCCAGGATAAAGTAAGTTCTTAGCCCAACAGTTTAATATGGGCTAATTGTCATAGGAAGTTAGGTTAGAACATAGGGTAGTTTGCTTGATTTAAATAAAACCAACTTGATGATCAATGTTGGACCATGTTTTGGATGCTTGAAAAGTTGTTTTCCTAACCCCTTGGTGATGTAAAGATGTAAAATATTGGGAAAAAACCATGATATGCTCTTATCCTAAGTTTTTCAAGGTGCATATGCTTTCGCGCCCACATGTATGCACTTCTCATGTATCAATGGCCTAGATGATCGTGCCTAGATCTACTGTGGACAAATATTTCTGGACCCCACCAAACATTNGATTCTGGACCCCCCCATCTGTTTGGCATTTAATGGAGTGGGGGGGGTCCAGAATGTGTGTTAAAGAGCACGCACAGATATGCGGTCCAAAGGAAAGCACGCATATCGACGACCCAAGGTATGTTTCGGACCCCCCCCCCCGACTGATCTACCTTCAACGGTGGGGGGGGGTCCAGAATGGAATTTTACTCTGGTGAGCCCCCTATCAATACGTGGCATAAATGTACTGGTCCTGAGTCCCACTACCTCCTACTGTCTGACATACCTCCTCACCTCTGGACGTCATCATCCACCTTTCTAAAAGAGTCACATCCCATAACTCCATCAGTCCTTCTCCCTCATTCACTCGTGGAAAGTCCCCTCACCATGATTTTTTCCCCCAATCGATAACCGCCGCATCACCCATCTGTATCCCTTAGTCGTTGTCACCTGCCATCTTACATTCTAAATGACCCGTTGGCCATTTATTACTAGATAACTTATCAGTTAACCATCTGACCTATCCCCCGCACCCAACGAATACCTGTTTATTCAAAATTACCCTCACTCTTCATTCCTTCACCATTTACCCACTTATCGCACCAGAGAATTTACCTCGTTTTCTTCTCCGTTATAGTCAGTTGCCCACATATGGATTTTCCTCCGCTAATATTGTTTTATTTGTAGGTATTGTTACAGTAATGGCGCCAAAATCAAAACAAACAGAAGGAGAGGAGAATTTGTTTCTCCCGCCTCCTTTCGATCTCGACAGGATTCCATTGGCCGACAAAGACTACTTAATCACAGACACTAAGTGCGATTTTGACTTCGCAGACCTTCAATCATGGCTTAAATAAGTTTTCCTGGACCAGAGTGATGAAATTGGACTCTGGGAGTCCAACCTACCCCACCCTCAAGTGCCAAGCCCACTATATTCCCGAGAAAAAATCCATTGTATCCTCGTCTGGGGAAGTTCTCTTCCTCATCACTCCAGAAACCATCGACCAAATGATGCAAATATCCCAAGCCGACTTTGCATCACCTTTTAACCTTGAAATCCTTATAGAGTTATATCAGAAGATGAATTTTCCTCAAAGAGCTCAAATATTTGAGATTTTTCTTCCACAATCTGCTCAGCTCCCTGCTACAAATCCCCCTTATCCTTCCTCCATGTTCTCAACCAAAGGAAACTAGGTTATCATGTCCCTATGTGCCTTGTTGGGTTATTATTCAGATCAGTGGGTAGATGAACCCATTCTGGGATTTTTGTCTATTTTCTACACCGATGAGAAGCCTACTACACAGTTCAACTTCAACATGTTCCTGGCGAATAATATTCATGAGAAATTTGTCAATTTTGTCACAGAAGGCATGTTCCGATATTCTTCAATCCTGGCATACCTATTCGTTTTCTTCCAAGTGGATAAATTTTCTTTTTCCATGAAGAAGATGGATGGAGATGGCAGACCCGAGGCAGTAACTGCATGGACTTCCCTACTCAGGCATAACTCCACGGAATTCAATTTCAAGTAGTTGATCGATCAATTCTACCACCCAGTGGTGAGTATGCTCAATGCCAGACCTGAACCCAGGATTAATGACGAAGTTCAAAGGATCCTACATCTCTCGGATCATACAAAGTCTACTGATTGGTACCTGTACCAAAATCACACTGAGATCAGAGTCTATGGGTGTGAGTTGGCCCCATATAAACTGCCCAAATACTTACCTGTCAAAATTTTTTCTCTGGAATACATAAGGTAGATGATAAACTCAGATGATATTCATTTTTTGTCTTTAGAGAAGAAGCAACAACTCAGAATCAAAGGGCAGATTGGGTATTTCATCTGCAACAATCGAGGCGCCAGGGAGGAAGCAGACAGGATGCTGAAGGAAATGAAATTATTTATGAGTTTCACATGGCACTACGATCCATGTGGGATCATTTTAGAGATGAGGATAAAAAACAAGAATATCCTGTATGTCCACGAATCTAGGCCTGAGGTAGAGAAATTTGTAAACCAGACAGGATGGGGACTAAACACTTTCGTTGAAACAGAACAATAGGACCCCCCGGTCACTGTATCACAGACAACCACACCAAAGGCTTCGAAGGAGAAAAGGCCTAGGCAAGATCTGTCACCTCCTGTCACTGAAGTGTCATTAGAAGAATTCTAACTGCATACCAAGAGGCCAAAAACTAGTCCAACTCCTGACTCGGATGGAGAAAAGGAAATTCCATCCACTACAGTGACAAAGGTTGATCGGTCGCTCCTCAAAATAAGAAGCAAGCAGATTATAACCACTGTGTTACCAAATCAGACTACAGATACTCCACTAATCAACCAGGTAGGCAAGACAGGACCAAAGATGAGCATCTTTGACAAATATGACTTGATCAAGAAAAAGAATCAAACTCTGACCAACAACACATACACCCAATTCTGGAAGAAGACATCGACTACACAACACAGGCTGTTATCGACGTTTGACATGGAGAAGGGAAGAATGCACATGGCATTTCTCCAAGCGTAGGTACCAGACCCAAAGGTAATCACCAATTACAAGAGGGAAACTTTTGAATTCTAGACTAAAGACGTGCACCCTATCGATCAAATGGATCTGCACAGGAAGATGGGAGAAATGGTTTTCTCCACGCTAGCACATGCTTCCACTAGTGCGTCCAGGTTACAAGTGTCTCTGAACAACGTCCAGACATAGTTGAAGTTGGAGAAAATATCATCATTTGCCAAGGATAACAGGATTAAAACGCTGGAGGAATTGGTCCTCAAGATCAGGTATGACCCCTTGAACGTGAAAGTAGTCGAGGAGATGATCAAGAACAAAAATGACGACATAGCATCTTTGAGGAAACAATTGAAGTTGCCACCAATAGTATACTCGTAGGCAAAGGAAATAGCAGAGACAGAAGGAGAAAAATATGAGATGCTTAAGTTAATCATGGAGTAGAATGCACAACTAAAGGAAATAGAAGTTGAGATGGAGAAGCTAGTGAGAGAGAAATAATAGTTGAAACCCATGGAAGTCATTCTGTTGAGTGCAGTGCCACTCTCAGGAGTGAGCACAACATCACTAGTAGAAGTCCCATCAGCGAATCCCCTGACGTCTATGGAAAATACAGTTGAATAGGACAAATCTATGGAATAGATGAACCTGCATGAGACAGAGATTAGCAGGCTCAAAAAGGAGATTGAGAACCTTCAGGAACTCAAATATTCTTATCTAACCAGTTTCTCCAAGGAAAAATAGGTGTTAGACCATCTCAAACAAGAGTTACAACAGCTCCAGGAGAAAACAATGGCAGGTAAAACACTGGCCGAATTCAAAGAAAGTGTCTGGACAGACATCACCAAGTCTATGAACGAAATATGGCCAATGATACAGATTATGTTTGAGAAAAATGAATGGGTGCAGAGAAGTAAACAAGCCATTGAGAAGATCAGATCAGAACTGGGAGAGATGCCCACACATGCTAATGAAATCATCAAATTCTTGAATTCTAAAACCATAGAGGATCTGGAAGAGCTAAGAAATGAGGATAGAATAGAGACCATCCTTGCGGTCAAAAGAGTCTTGGCTAAGAGAGGACTGATGCTACAGCTAGAAGAAAAGGTTCAGGCCATGGACCTAGGGGTACAAAATATTTTCAACAATATTGAGGCTCTACAGAAGAAAGGTCTTCCTAGTTTGAAGGTGATAAATGACAAACTGATGACACTCCCAGACTACAAAAAGAGACCAGCCGATTTGGCTAAGGATAGTTCGAAGTTTTCAGGAATTCAAGGTAGCATCACTAGCAATGCATTCCTAGATGCACTTCAGTTGGACATCAACATACAACATGAGATCCAGTACATCTTTATCACCAAGCCTACTTTTTCCAAGTACACAGAAATGGATGAAGTCTACCGAAGGTTACTCAAAATCAACATTCCCAGTCATCTTCGATGGGAAGAGCTTTGTGACCTAATCAAGTAATTGATGAGCTTTTCCAGCCCAGTCAATTGTCCAGTCAGACGAGGTTATGCAGAGGCCTCACCAACGGTTCACCCAGAAAACAACATGCAGTTGCGGCACATCATCAAACAATTTCCTAGATTCTTGTAATTTTTAAAGTTAGTTAGGCTAAAAATAGATTTACCACGTCGTATCTTTAATGATAGGATCATTTGTAATTTTGGGTTATAAATACTTCACTTTTCGAAGTATTGAGGGTTGATCTTTATGCCCTGCAAGCTATCAGACTGTAATATTTTTTAAGAGATCTTACATTAATACAAAGAGGCATTTTTACAGGATTCTTGCGTGTATTCACTGGTGATGTTTTTCTTTCTAAGTTTAATGTTATTCTCGCTTAGTTATCACACTGTTTTCTAAAACTAATCTTTGAAAGTAATGAATGTTGCAGGATTTTTCTTTGTATACCCTATTTCTCACCTTGAAAGATTTTAGTGTTTCATCTTCTGATTTTATGATAAAGAAATTCTTAACTGATTCTTTGTTGTAATTGACATTCTCACCTTTTCTTTTATTTCCTCATTTATACTGCTAAAAGAATCCAGTGATTACATTATCCCGCCCTGTGAAAGGTTCCTTTGTTTTCTGGTTTAGATTTTTATTTTCATGGTAGAGACACCATAGCCCAATGGATGTGTAAACTATCTCAGCCAACCCAATAAACACTACATCAACAAAACCAACATATTTTATTTCCCTAGCCTAATATTTTAAATTTGAAACATATCTAAATCATATAGAGAGATCCCTCTCTGAAGTTGGTAGGGCTAGATCCCAGCGTCAAAGTGGTTGGATAAAGTTACCTCCCGTAGATTTCTTCTTTCCTGACAACCTCTAGGAAATTTACAGAGCGTTAACAGTTTCCACCACAAATATCCAAAAGGAAGAACCATAAGATCCAGAGGAGTAGGAGCTTCTCTTCCACTCCCAAATGTGGGTAAACGGTTCCCCACCATAGTTAATTGTCAACAGTGGGAGCCAAAAGAACCTCATTTCAGTAGAGGTCATGAAGCAGTTGGGCTTGCCGACCACAATACACCCACAACTGTACACCATCAGGTGGCTTCATCAAGGATGGGATATCCACGTCATCCAACAGTGTTTCCTTCCCTACAACAACAATCCCTTCAACGATGACGTATTATGTGACATTTATCCTCTTGATGTTTGTGATGTATTATTAGGCAAACCATACTTGTGGAAGTGACATGTTGTGTATGAGTCCTAGCCTCGCATTTTTATTCTTACATTAGGAAATAATTTGTACAGGATACCAGAGGTACCACCGCCTGTCATTATCTCTTTGGTTACTGCAAAACAATGCAGTAAGCTCATTTCCAAAACTGAGAACTTTGTTTTCCTGATGATCTGACCTTAGGGAAAGAAGAAGATTATGGCCACAACCTCTAGACAGGGCTCCTCTGTCTAACAACAACAAATGGACAAGGTCGTGGAGGAGTACTAGGACATCTTCACCTCACCCGCAAGGGTGCCTTTGCATTGTCAGGTCAAGCACCCCATCGATTTGAACTCAGGTGCGTCCTTGCCCAATGGACCGATCTATTGGCGCTCTATTATGGAGAATGATGAAATCAACAGGTAGATGCAAGAGACATTGTAGAAAGGTCACATTTGGTCAAGTTCATCACCCTGTGGGAGCCCAATCGTGTTGGTGCATAAAAAGGATGGGAATTGGAGACTCTATATTGATTATCGGGCACTGAACAATATCACTGTCTAGAATAGGTACCCGATCCCATGGATTGATGACCTTCTGGACCAACTCAAAGGGGAAAAATATTTCAGCAATATCGACTTGAATTCTAAGTATCACCAGGTACCAATCGAACCGTCTGATGTGTGGAAGACTGCCTTCAAAGACAAGGAGGTCCTTTTCGAATGGTTGGTCATGCCTTTTGAGTTGACGAATACTCTACAACCTTCGTGAGGCTAATGGACGACATCTTGTGGCCATTCACAAACTCATTTGTAGTAGTGTACTTGGATGGCATCCTGATATTCAACCAGACTTAGGAAGAGCACCTCCACCACATCCGACAAGTCCTCCAAACACTGTGGAAACAAAAGTTGTGTGCCAATTTGGAGAAGTGCACTTTTGGCATGAACCAGGTTCAGTATCTGGGATACATTATTGATGAGTGTGGGGTGCATTTGGATCCAACTAAGATCCAAGTCATTTGGAATTGGCCAGCCCCGACCACTCTAGTAGAGCTTCACAACTTTCTGGGTCTTGTTAATTTCTACCGCAGGTTTGCACTGGGATTCTCTCATATAACTTGGCCCTTGAGTCAAGTCACCACGGGAGGAGTGAAAGAAAAATTATTTTGGTCGGAATATCAAAAGAAGGCATTCATAGAATTGAAACATCTCCTTTGTTGTGCCCCAGTGCTCACACTACCATACTTGCAACAACCATTTGAGATCGAGAAAGATGCCTTTGACTATGCTATTGGGGCAGTTCTTACTCAACAGAGCCATCTAGTGGCATATCATAGTACGACACTGTCTGACACAGTCTGAAAGTATCCCACTTATGAAAAAGAAATGTATTCCATTATGTAGGCTTGTCGACAATGGAAGAATTACATTTTGGGGAAGGAAATGATCATCCACACAGACCACTGACCCCTGCAGTTCATACAGACACAAGGGAAGTTGCAGAACAATCACCATCAGAAGTGGTCCACATATCTGCAACAATTTCATTTGAACATCAAGTACAATAAGGGAAGCACCAATAATGTTGTATACTTCATCAGCCAACCACCGATCATGGCGATAACCACCGTGATCAACTCTTGTGGGAACAAGACTTCTGATTGGTCGCTTGTCTACAAGAGTGATCCATAATTCAGCTACACATAAAAGATGTTCTTGGAGGGTAACCGAGTTCCAAATTTTCACCTCCAGGATGCCCTACTATGTCACCTGGGACACCTTTGTGTTCCTTGAAGCGAGAATGCCAAGATGATTTGGGAAGCGCACTATAGTCAATTCATTAGGCATTTCAGGGTTAAGAGAATAGTGCCAGTACTACATAAGTATTTCTATTGGCCAAACCTTCGACAGGATGTCAAGAAGTCCATAAGATTCTACACTACCTGCACCATTACCCAACCAACGATTAAGAATCAAGGCCTCCATACTTTGTTTCCTAACCCTAGTCGACCTTGGGAATCCATCTCCATGGATTACATGTCGGGCCTTACTTCTACTAAGCATGGCAAAGAATATGTTTTTGTGGTCGTCGAAAAATTCTCGAAGATGCCCATTATGATGGCCTGCAAGAAGAATATCACAGCAGAAGCCACTACTAAACTCTTCTTTGAACAAGTGTGGGTAAACTTTGGGATCCCATAGTCTATCATCCCACATCATGACAACAGGTTCCTCACTACATTTTGTTCTAACCTCTGGTCAATGCTAGACATCAAGCTCACCAAGTCCACAACTTTCCATCCCCAAACTGATGGCCAGACAGAGGTCATCAATAGGATGATCATACACATTTTGCACATGTACAACTCAAAGAATTCATGCACATGGGATGAGAGCCTCCCCTATGTACAACATAGCTATAATCGATCCCTCCACATCTCAACTGACCACAGCCCCTTCCAGGTAGTCTTGGGATTCTAGCCACTATGTCACATTGACGTAGCCATGCCCTTTGCAACTACTCAGGCTGATTCAGCTCATGTCCAATCTAAAGGTGCCAAGGTGAACAACTTCATTGAGTGCATTCAACACATTCACCAACAGGTTCATGACATATTGGACAGAGCCAATGCTAAGTACAAGTAGTGGCATGATCAACATTGGGTGCAACACAAGTTCCAGGTGGGTGACAAAGTGTGGCTACATTTGCAGAAGGAGTTCCTCAGTGGACCCCACCGCTAGATTTTACCACTCTGATATGGGCCATACACCATCACTAAGGATGTAGGGGAAAATTCCTTCGAGCTCAGTATTCCACCATTCCTTCATCTACACCCAGTGTTCAATGTGGACCACCTTCAACCCTACTTTCCACCTCTACTAGACATATCTGACATGGAAGAACAAGTCACACCAACAGAGTTAAATCTAGATTGCATGGAACAAGCCACAACTAATTGGATTATGGACACATATATCAAGAACACCTTCCAGCAGAGGATCCATCTATATTGAGTTTTCAAAGTAGGCCAACTCCTTCACCAAGGCAAGTGGCTCACCAGGGACCAAGTTCAACAAAAGTTTCCTCATCTCATGGAGGAACTCAATGCAATGGGGACCATTGCTTCCTAAGGGGGAAAGAATGATCGATGTGGATATGGGTGTCCACTGCCTATTCCACTTATATTCCCACCATTGTTTCTTTCAATTTTTCAGTTTCCTTGATTGTAGCACAATTTACTATTTTTGGCAGTTTTTTGGGTCCTGAATTTCCAAAGTCGTTTTGAGGCCCTAAACAAAGTTTTTTGGGCATCAAACATCAAGCAAATATGAGTCCATTTCATAATAAATTTTGATTGTCACCAGTTTTATTCCTCGGATAGATCTTTCTAACGATGTATCATGTGCATCAAACGGAGTTAGTATGCCAAAGTTACGACCCTAGGAAATTGATGTACCGATTTACGCCGACGGGGCCCATATTCTGGTGTTTCATCTCCTAGGGTTAGGTTTTTGGATGTTTAGGGTTTCCAATATTTCTAAATAATATATAGGCCTTCGAGCCTCATTGTAACACAGAGTTCAGAGGCCTGCATCCACCACATCTCTTCTCAGAGATAAGCTGCCAACGCCCTAGCTAGTTTATTTCCATTCTGTCTGTAAAGAAATTTCAGTTCTTTGATATTAATGAAATGAAATTTCATTTCCTATGCATATTTGTATTCATGGTTATTTGTGTATTCTGTTGCATTGCTGCACAAATTTAGATCGTGTATTCTCCTTAACTCTCTTCCCCGTGTCAAACATTGGTGGGAAACTTACTTGGATCAAAGTTCCACGGAGTTTGGAATATTTGGGGTTGAGCCCACTTGGGATGTTTTTTATGGATGTGGTCAAGGAGCATACCATGTGGGAAATTATGATGACCAATACATGAGATAGATTATGTTGCATACAAAATGGGACCAAACAGTGTCAAATTTCACAAATACCATCCATACCTTGAACACCAAGCTGTGTATCAAAGACTCTGAGTGACATCTGGTTCTAAAATACCACGGGGATCTACACAGATACATCCAAACCGAAATGGGTTTTTTGGAAATTTCATCACTGGGAGATGTATATCGATATGCTGTCAAAATTAAGCAGAAATTTAAGTAGCAGAACAAGAGGGATTTTGGGTCTTCAAATTCTTAGCAAAAAAACTATGGTAAAGGCATCGCTAACTCATAGAACAACCAAACTTAAGACAGTCAGCCCAAGCTGCAATAAAAGAAGATCACCGAGAAGATGAAGAAGGACACTGGGAAATTGTGTGATTTACAGAAAATCCCCTGACACAATGATACAGGAGCATCACTCCACCTCAACACGTGCTAGTTGTTATCACGTTGGTGCGCATTCAAGGAAGGGAGAGGCATCACCCTCTCATTTTTCCTTCGAAAGTTAAATGTAATTAAGGAAATTAAATGATGTCAGGCTGGAAGAGCCAAGTTGTTCTTTCGCATAGGATGTAGATGAGGTCACCTTAAGTGGCTGACGGTAGGAGGGATATAGATCTAATTCAGAGTAAATTTCCACTCATTGTAATCTTCCTCATTTGATGGGCATTTTGAATGGTGATTAGACACCACTAGTGTAGCTTGGAGGGAAGCTCATCGAGCCCCTATTGTATAAATATTTGTATTGTTGCCCTGAAGAGAAGGATGAATATTGATAGTAAATCATTGTTTTCCAAGAGGAGAGTGAGATATGAGACTCAGTTGAAGTCCAGACTCATATATTGTAATTAACATTCTATCATTAATACAAAAGAACAGATTCCACTGTTTGTAATTTCCTGTGTAATGGATGTTTATTTATGAATGTCACTTATGTGTGTTTATGTTGTAGATTTGTGTGTTAGATTTCATCTGCAGGGATAGAGATAAAATCCTCTATATGTGAGTTTGATGGACTATATATGGGTTCTTTGGGCTAAGTGAAAGGAGTGTGTGACAAAGTGTTGAAACTATGTGAGCCAACGCAAGGAGTGCATATCTGAACTCTTTCGATTCAGAGAAAAACGTGCTAGGAGGGAACACCAGAATAATTCACATACTCAAAGGAGAACCCAAAGGTTGTTTAATATCTTGGAGGAAAATTGTACGTGGGAGGAAGCATAGCACAAAGTTGTTGAACACTTTGTAATACTCTTCCAGGAGAGCATCGAGTTGTTGCAAAGTGTGCACAGAACCATCACGTTCTGAAGTGTTGGAGAATTTGTGGAAAACCCAGAGTTACTGAACACTCTGAGGGAAAGGAATCTTTGCAAGTGTGCATTGAGTGGATGAAATAATTTCCTTGGTAAACTTGAATGATTTTAGGGGAAAGGAGGAAGACATGTGCAAGGAGTGCATCAAGCCAACACTTAGATAAGTGTTGCGAGGAGTCGTCTGAAGGCTCAATTGAGCACAAGGACTGTGCCAAAGACAAATTAAGCTTGTCTTACAATCTTAGTAGGAGGAGAATCGAGTTGCCATGAGGGCACCAGAAAGTCCTTGGAAGGAAGCAGTAGGAGTGAGAACCTTAAAGGTTTGAGCCGAGAAAAATCTCAGAAAAATTAGTGTCGTCACGCACAGAGTCACTGCAAGGAGTGCAGAAGGCCAAGAGTAGTCCAAGTCTCAGATAGTGAAGTGATAAGTGTGCACATGAGTAAGGAATTAGAGAATTCCCGAAGTCCCGAAGCCAAGTGGGAGCTCCTAGTGTCAGGAGAAGATATGTGGATAAAATATTAGAAGATCCAAGAGATAAAGATCCGAAAGATTTGGATAGAGCAAAGGGGGGGAACCTTTGTGAAGTTGCGAAGAGTGGAGAAAATATGGACCGTTAGATCCATAAGGACACATGGATGAGATCCACATATTTTAGAGAAGTGGTGCTCTAGAAAGAAAGAGGAGAGAAGAGCGGAAAGACTCATAAATGCCAGAGTCTCAAACCGATCACAGTCGTTGACTGAGGAAGTGATGGGGACCATTGATCCTCGCACCCATTTGTATTCGCCGAGTCAAAGTTTGGGGGGACTAGGAGTTGGTTGAGGTGAAAACGCAGAAGCTAGAAGTCATATAGGATAAAGTTCCTAGCATAGAAATTTAGCTCATATGGTTAAATTTATTCAAAGGGTCAAGGAAGAGCCCACGATATTGAAAGGAACCTGCACTTTGGAGAAAGAGGGACCTATGAAAATTGAATTGGGTTCCAGCAGGGAACCGAAGAGTTGATCTAACTCAAGTGACTGAACGATCCTACACCCAGAGGTCGATCAACCTAGGAGGAGAGAGAGACGGGGGTGGGGGGAGGGGGGCTCTGTGTCACACAATGTTACGACGTAAATCACTCTATGGCATAGGGTAAACCACAAAAGATGGAATGACTGCATAAATCAATTCTAATCCAAAGTATGCTATATAAATGAAAATGCCAACAAGACAAGATAAAGATCCTACCTCATCTAAATGTTAGATGAAGACCACCGTTGAGCACATGACTCAAAGATTTATACTTGGAAGTAGTCCTCAACAATCAAGATACACAAGCATATGGTGATAATATATAATTTTAGCACATACAATAGAATAATCCATTAACATTCATAACAAATATGCCCATGGAATAATAATTCAAATATTTGCAAGATATCAAGTGGACAAGAAAAACGTTTTTTATATTACAAAATGATCAACATAAGTGTATAAGTGACAAACTTCAGTGTTGGCATGTCTCAGAATAGATAAAATAAGTCCCTTCCATCTGGGCCTCCACCACTTCAATCCTACACCAAACACAAGATCATAAAAGAGAGACAATGAGGTTCTCCATTGAAGAGGGAAGAGCTTGGGGGTTGAGCAATGTGTTCAGACTTTAAGGGACAAAGGGATGAAAACTCAATGTGAAGTGAAAATTTCTCCAGAGTATATTTGCTCTCAAAAGTTGATTTCTCTCCTCTTCCATAGCTTGGATATGGCTCGATTTATATCCTTCAAATGGAACTGAAGGGCCGAGTCAAATGTTTCTAGTATATGAAAGGTCAAGGATCATGGATCGCATGACGTGACATGGAAACCCAACAAAAAATTTAATTTTGGGCACAAAACCATATGTACACAAGTTGTAATAGTGCAACATGCATATACGCACGTTGCATAACTTGTAGGGTGCGTATATGTGGAGAAACATGATTTTTTAGTTATGGGAAGTGCAAAAGGGGACTTCAAGTCTTTATAGGGAAATGGAAATCCCTTCTCAGAAAGTTGCATGGGGTGAGGAAAGTCTTGCTATAACATATGCCCCCTAATGTGTGAGGTTAAAGGAGTATTTCTGATGGTCGAAATACATTGTAATTCCCAGAAGTGGAGTGATGGAGACTCGGCTGTAAGACCTAGAAGATCATGAGAATATTACAATCCATAAGGACTTTGTACACATGGATGCCAATTTGAATTGCACTACAAATACATGTGGAAATATACCAAACAGATGTTCATGTCCACGAATAGGCAATATAAAGTAGATACATGCCATAGTCTATCATAGTCACGAACAAGGCCTAGTGAAAACCATTCTCAAAATCAATATGAAGATATATGTATACAATGGGGTACAATCTGATATTCCATGATCACTGAAGTCACATAGTGTTATAACCCTAAATTGCACCTCACATGCTTACCTGGCAACAGGCCAACTCATATCCATTCCTTGCCAAAGCCATGTTGAATAAACTCTTGAAAATCCTCTTAAATCAGGTAAAACACGTCCTAACCTACTACTACACGCGTTGGAACGCTGGCAGGCCTACTACTGCACACGTTGGAACGTTGGCTGGCCTACTACAACCCGCGTTTACCTAACAAAGCACAAAAACAGGAAAGTTTTCGACGGGACAAAAAGCTTTGGGCTAGTTAACTGAAACTCCCAGCCATGCATGGCTGAGAGTTCGTCCAAAACCCTAGCTCCTTCTAACCTATAAAAGGAGGGGTAGGGGTACTATTTGGAGGAGGAAAAAGATAGCAAAGAAACTCTGCCTAATTGTCGAATCCATTTGTCCCAACCCTTTAGCCTTTCCTCAAGCTTAAGGAGAATTCAAGAAAAAAAGTTGGAGGACAAAGAAGAGGAGGAGCCTAGGATCAGGATCGAGGAACGGTGGCCGGTCTCTATCATTATTGTAAGTTGATTCATCTTGAGATTAATAAAAGAATACTTTTTCCGTCCCAATGCACGAGTGATATATATTGTATTAGATTTATGCTTAATCTCTAACCCTTAGGTAGAAAAATAGCATGCATGCGTGGTGTTTTGTCTTGATTGCAGGATTGTCTTTGGAAGGAGCAGCGAAAGCAAACAGATAAAGCGCAACGGAGGATCTACATCAAACATCGATAGAAAAAGGTTAGTAGGTATTTTCCATGCTTGTGTGTGAAAAAGGGGTTTTTGTATTGGGTTGATAGGATAAAAGTGTTTTCTTTAAGGTCATGATCTGCGTACAAGTTCAGCCCTAGATTGTTAGTCTGTAGGGTATTATTTCCCAACAACATAATTGGTGACTCCACTGGGGATAGTACTCTTAGGGTTTCCAGATTTAAGTGAGGTTTTTGGGTAGTTTAAAGGAGTAGATTCTTTGTTTCTTTGTTTGGTTTTTTTCTGTTAGGTCAGAGCTAGCAGGGAACCTAGTTCTTAATACAAATTTTTCCTTGATTGTTGCTTGACATTGATTATCGGGACACACAGAGGTACACGCGGCCTGCAAAAGACCTGCACACGTGTAACCCGCGCGCTAACCTTCTACAGCCCACATTTGAACACTTGCTGCAGAGGTTTCAGTAGTGTGTAGGGCTCAGAGAGCTTAAGAGGCAGTCTCCTCTTCCCTGTCAGAATATTACATTCTCAGGGGGCTTTCTGGATCCTGTCTAGGTCTTGCTGGTTTACAGTCTTGTCTCAGTCTGCCTTATTGTGATTATCATTTTTTGCATTTAGTTTCCTTTTCTGTTAAAAAAGAAGCATCCAAGCCTTCAAGAGACCCTGGTTGTCAATACCAGAGGCCTCTTCCAGGTCTGGGCTGCCTGTGTTTGATTTTTCTTGGATTTTATACCTACACGCGGCCTGTTTCAGTTCAGCTCGCGAGTACCCGCGCGCTATTATAGCTCAGCACACGTTTGAATGTGTGTTGTTTCAGTGACAGTAGCGGGCTTGATTGGGTTCTTTTCAATCAGGGTGGGTCAGTCATCCCCTCCTGTGGTGAGAAGTGTTCCTCTCAGAAGTTTGAGTCTAGGGTTACACAGTCAGTAGGTTAGGGTCTCTTATCCTTAGCCTGTGTTTTTCTTAGTTGATGCTTTGATAGAAAAGACAAAAGAAAAAAAAAAATGTTTTATGGTTTTTAGACAAGTGTTAGAATCAGTGCTTTCTTGATTGCCTCTGTGCATCTTTGCTCTGGTTCTTTGCGATCTGCACTTTAAGCCATAATTTTATTTTGTTTTCTTGGTTTTGTGCTTGTCGGTATTTTCCCTTTGTTGCTTCATTTTTCAATTAAATAAAAAAATATATATCTCTTTTTCATTTTCTTCTTTGTTTGAAGATTGTGTTGTTGCATGAGTAGCTAGGAAGAAGTTTTTTTTTTCATAAGTTTGTTGTAGTGCATTTAGCGCATAAGTAGCTCGTAGATTGAACAAAATTCCTTTATGTTTTTCTGCATGAAATCTTAGAGAATTCAAAATGAAAAAGAAATCTTTCTTGGTGAAAAGTTGTTGGTTTTTGCATTTTTTGTAAAAGTTTTTGTTTCCAAGCATTTCTTGTTCATTTTTCTTTGAGTCTTTACACACCATCAGTTTCACCTTCATACCTTGTGACGTAAAAAATCCCATCAAAAGCAACGCTAATTAAAAACTATTAAACTTTTTGTTTGGAGGGTTCATACACTAGCTCAGGACTAGGGCCTTGGAATAGGTTGGAGAAGTAAATCCTCCAAGGCCACTCAAACCAAACATTGGAGTCTGTCATAGGGAGTGTAGAAGTATAGTTACAGAAAGTTATCCGGGACCCCCCTCTAACACAGAGGCTAAACACGAGGTCGCGTAAGGAAAGGTAGCGGAGATAACCCCTCCAAAGCTGGACCAAGCGTAGTGGAGAACACATATCAAGGATTTGTTGAGGGATTCCATGATTTGCATTTGCCACGGAGCTTCATGGGTCTCAAATCCGTTCGAGGTCCTCAGTTGTCTTCTGGACCATTTTCTCTCGATACCCTTGACAGGTTTCGGGCTTGATACCCTGCTCATTGTGGTCTACCCGACTATCGACTGTACCCGCCTGGTGACTGTTCACGTGCTGGAAACTGGTTGCCAATTTTTTCTAGGGACATACACAGGTGACTGCAGGGGTATACCGCGGTACCTAGGACAAACATCGGGCAACGCTTTGCAGAGTATACCCGGAGGGTGCTTCCATTTTTGAGTTGCACTTGCACCGGTAAGTTGCTCTAGTGTTGGTTGTTGTAACTGTTCTTCAAAATAGTTAGTGTTTGCTTGTCTTATCTCATAGGGGATTTATTTTAGTGTGTGTTACTGTTTGATCGTGTAGAATACCTTAGCGAGTCGTGAATCTTCTCACACAGTGGAGGATTCAGAGCTCCACTGGTCACGAAGGCTTATGGGCCTACCGCTAGTTATACTGGAGCCACCCCCGCCACCATTGAGGCGGAAGCTAGACCAACAAGGGTCTTTCGAAGCAACTGGGTTACAAACCATTGAGCCCAAACAACTACCAGAGGAATCAATCACCAATCTTGGTTTGGTTGAAACCCCAACCACTGATACTTGGCCGCAAGTGATTCTGCCAATTTAATTTTACGAACGCCTGTCAGTGCCTCACACAGCTATGGCAACAAACGTTGTTACTTCCTCTGGGAATTCTTCCATTCCCACCACCATTGTTACCATAGGAGAAGCTTCTCCTAACTTTCCCTTGTCGAAGGTCCGGGCCACCATGCTCTCGGCCGCAACTACGTCGCACAGTGGATCGACCCCATCTATCGCGGCGGCCACACCTCCCTTCACACCTAGTGCGGCGGGCCCTCCGTTTTCATACGGTATGCCCAGTTCAGGTACAAGTCCTGCACTCACTTACTCCACTTTACAGACTTTGGGTCTGGGGGCAGGGAGCTCTAACGCTCCTCTACAAGGTCAACTCGGGGGCATTCCTGTCCCTTTCAATGCTTTTCCTTATGCTGGAGGTCATATCTCTCCTTCGTCCCCTTCGCTTGGTGGATTGCATCAGCAGTTCGTCGGGAAACCTGTACACACAAGGAACACCTGCGCAAACTTTGTCGGTAGGTTCGTCACCGTTTGTTTGGAACGGGACGTTTGGTAACAACACTTTCGCATCCACTGCTTTCCCATCTGGGGGCACTCCCATCTTTGGATAGTCTACTCCAGCGCAGGGTACTATTCCTGTGCCGGGGGCACATATAGCAGGACCTTGGAACTCAGCACAAGGATCCGTTCCATCCTCTGGAATTCCATTCTGGGGTAGTTCTTTCCACAGTCAATGGAACCCTGGACAGACTTCTATGCCTCTTCCATCAGGACCAGTATGGAGTAATCCTTCCCAAAGTCCGTCAAACACGATGAATGCCCAACATCCTATGTCCTTTATGGGGAATCAGCCAATGATGTCTCCTTAGATGCAAAACCCTTACGCTGGTCAGGGCCATGGTTTTTACCAAAATCCGGGCCAGCAGCCAAACTTTTCCTGGGAACCTGGTGCTAGTGAAACTCCAAGACCCTTTTATCCAGGCTATCAGCAGCAACCCAAACTACCATTTCTGGCGACGTTACACTTGCCAGATTTAACACGGTTGTTAAATGATCCTATCTGTCACGATCCGCGTTGGCCTCCTATGCCAATGAATTTGCCTTTGGACATTCCAAAGTTCGAGGCCAAACCTAACGAAGATCCAGGTGATCACGTGACTACTTTCCATCTCTGGTGTTCATCTAACTCACTGAAAGATGACTCTGTCTATTTGTGATTGTTTCAACGCACTCTTATTGGGAGTGCCGTGAAATGGTACATAGAGCTTGATCGTTCACGATACTCTTCTTTTGGCGAAATGGCCATGGCCTTCCTTAACCATTTCGAGTTACCTGTGAGATACGACGCCGACACAGAGTTGCTAGCCGATTTCGAACAGACGACAACAGACCATATCTCTGATCATATCCGAGAGTGGCGACACCGAAAGAGTCTAATCAAAGTACCAGTTCCACCAGCATTCCTGCTTGAGTGGTTCCTCAAGTCTTTAGTACCGCAATTATCCAAAGACATCGCAACTTCTGGGGTTTTCTTCGAAGAAAATACCATCATGAAGGCTCAACAGTTTGAGCTTATCTATTCTCAGTCTGGTCTAATGTACAACATCCTTCCGGATGCACCATGATCGATACTGGATAAAACCAGACAGAGAACCGGACCACATGCCGACGGTATCGTTGGTTTGGCACAAACTAAGCCCGCTGATCAATTGACTAAACAATTGCAACAATTATCTATACAACACTCAGCAGCCAGCCAAACTACTGCTTTGGCTGCTCCTCCTACCCAAACATCGGAAGTACACTCCGTGCAGACGACTAACCCAAAGGCCACCCAACAGCCTGAGGGTAAGAAAAAACAATGCAATAAGGGTAAGGGGGATAAGAAACCCACTGATAATGCTGGCGAGGGCACCACGGAAAAGAGGAAGGTGAGGTATCCGTGCAACTTATGTGCGGAAGACCACCCGACCCATTTATGCCCTCGACTTGTGGAGGCCCAGAAGTTTGTCACACAGCAACAACAAGTTGTGTTGACTAATCCCTTTCAGCATGGGAAAAATTTAACCCAATCCTCTACAAGTGCTAAAGGGGGCAGCCAAGAAACCTGCCCTCCCCCAAATAATTCCTCTTCCGTGAATGTATATATGGTTAGGGGTGATGCTTTAATAATGACTAGAGTGCACAACTATAATAAACCAAGCGCCTCTGAGAAGGGAAAAGAAGCCGAACTCCCATCTCTTCCTCTACAGATTGAGAAGACGTTGGGAGAAACGATGACACGCATTCCAAAAGGTGCGTTCAAGAGAGATTCTCACAACCCAAACCGAAGGGACGCCCACAACTACTCTGTGGTGGAAGATTTATCCCAAACCCCTTGTGCAATGTCTGCTTTGGAGGTCCTCCAAAGTTTCCCTACTCAGAGAAAAGCCTTGTTGACTGCTTTAGGCACTACTAAGACTTGTAACCCAGGTACCATCATGTTAGATACGACTGACTTAAAACCTCGTTTTCCTTGCCACGTCGCGTTTCAGATAGTAGTGGCTCACCCCACGAAAACTTTTACACGAAATATCTTCCACACGGTGGTCGACGAGGGCACTTCAACTTGCGTTATGTCATTAGCATGCTGGAAAGCCATTGGTCAGCCTGAGTTGTCTCCATCACCTACTCTCCTCACTGCGTTCGACGGTCGTTCTTTCCGACCACATGGCATCATTCCTTCTTTCCCTGTGCAGTTAGGGGGAAAGACCGTGTGCATTGAAGTAGAGGTAGTCGACGCCCCCCTCGACTATAACCTCTTGTTAGGTCGAAGTTGGACTTATGCTATGCAAGCGGTGGTTGCTATAGTTTTTCGAGTCTTATTGTTTCCACATGAAGACCGGATAGTGACCATTGATCAATTTTCCTTCTCTAGACCTGACCCAGCTTTGGGGGCATCCACGGTTCCCATGATAGATAATCCTCAAGCCGGTGTCATTAACATAGGAGTTGGTTTGTGCCCATCCTTGATGGGTAATTTCGATTACCCACCTCCTCATGGCGATGTCAAGTTTATATCGACTCACCACAAGGCTGAGATTTTTCATGTTGCGTCGTTCCGCACGACTTACTTTGAGTATCCGTGGATTCTTCCTTTCCCATCGTCCACGGTGGATGAGACAGGGCACTCCAACATGTCCATGCCCTTGTCGACAGTTGAAGCATCGTACTCTTTAATCTAACAAGCTTCAGCTACTCCTGATCTGACTCCAGCACAAGAGTTGAATCCACTTCCAGAGCCTATCTCGGCTCAGGGTTCTCTTGCTACCACCAATTCGTTAGACTTAGTCTTGCCTTCTGACGAAGCTATAATCGAAGCAATGACGAGTCCGGACAAAACCTTGGGACGATCTTCATCACAGATCATATTTCCTCCCAGCGTTACACCGAATTGAGGTAGGAGAATTTGCTACCACCATGACGGGAGATCAGCCGTGTCCTATTAACCTCTTAGCTACACAAGAAATTTATGCTGAGGGGAATATGGCGACTATCGCTGAAACTATACCTCTTGATATCTCCTAAACCCCTGGCGTCGTGGAGAATGTCTTCGTCGGAGCGGATTGCTCCCCCGAAGAGATTCAGATTTACACAGATCTTTTTAAAGAATTCCGCGATGTTTTTGCCTGGTCTTACAAGGAAATGTCGGGCATCGATCCAAAGATAGTTGAACATTAAATCACAATGTATTCGGATGCTAAGCCTGTTCGACAAAAACTTCGTCCAGTTAATCCTAGGAAAGTAGCAACCATCAAAGCTGAGGTTGAGAAATTTCTCAAGGCGGGGTTCATTTACCCAATTCATTTGACTCAGTGGGTGTCAAACCCAGTACCAGTCGATAAAAAACAAGGTACGATTCACGTATGTACTGATTTTCGTGATTTGAACAAGGCATGTCCAAAAGATAATTATCCAACCCCATTCATTGACCAGATCATTAATGAATGTGCCGGTTGTGAGGCCTTTTCATTCATGGATGGTTTTTCAAGATATAATCAAATCCAAATCAAACCTGAGGACCAACATAAAATGGCATTCATTTGTCTGTGGGGTACATTCACCTATCGTAAGATGCCTTTTGGTCTCAAGAATGTTGGAGAGACTTTCCAGCGGGCCATGTCTTTTGCGTTTCACGAACTCAAACATATAGTCGAGGCCTATCTAGATGATTTAGCATCATGATCTCGCAAGCGAAAGGATCATCCTATGCACCTCTAACTAATCTTCGAACGTTGTCGCTACTTCAGGATTCGCTTGAATCCCAACAAGTGCAGCTTTTGCGTCATGTCAGGATGTTTGTTAGGTTTCATTGTTTCAACAACAGGGATCATGGTCGATCCTCTTAAGGTGGAGGCAATAGTCCAGTTGCCCCCCCCCCGCGCACAATCTTACAACTGCAAAGTATTCAAGGCAAGGCGAACTTCTTATGACGCTTCATCGCCAACTATGCCAAAATCACCAAGGGCTTTATGCGTTTACTGAAGAAAGATTTCCCTTTTTTCTGGGACGAAGCCGCTCAACGCTCTTTCGACGCATTGAAACATGCCCTCACTACCGTACATCTGCTATGGCCACCTAATTATAACAAAGACTTCTTATTATATCTAGCTGTCGCAGAGTCAACCATAGGCATGGTTTTAGTTCAGGAAGATGATTCATTTTCTGAATACGTGATCTATTACCTGAGCCGATGCCTCGTAGGACCGGAACTTAATTATTCCCATCTCGAAAAACTTGCGTTGGCAGCAGTTCATGTTGTTCAACGGTTCCGTCACTATGTTCTGTTTCACAAGACCGTCGTCGTTGCCGTCGTGAATCCATTCCAGTACATGTTGACACGACGAGTTATCGGCGGAAAAATCAGTAGATGGATGGTAATCCTCCAAGACTTTGACTTAGACTTCGTTTCATCCAAGTCCAAAAAGTCACTGGTCTTTGCAGAACTTATCTCAGAGCTTCCGGTTGAGTCAGGTGACGTTGTGCCTGAGGAATCGCCTATCCAGGGGGATATGTTTTTGATTGAATCTTCAGACCCCTGGTATGGAGATATACTGATCTATCTCCAGTCATTGAAGTGCCCCACCTCTGCTTCTCATGACGAGCGTCGGAGAATACTCCATCAGGCTAAGAACTATCTCATACTCAATGATACGTTGTATCGACGAGGTGTAGACTGCATCTTGCGCCGATGTCTCACTCATGAGGAGGTCGTCATAGTGCTCAACGACTATCATACAGGACCCTGTGGCGGCCACTTGTCTGGGTTGAAAACAACCCAAAATATTTTACGAGCAGGTTACTTCTGGCCCACACTGATGAAAGATTGTATCGAGTCGGTCAAGAAGTGCCATCTGTGCCAAATCTTCTCATGGAAGATGAGGGCACATCTAGCTCCTATGTTTCCTGTCATCACAGTTGGTCCCTTCACTAAGTGGGGGATTGATTACACTACATGCAACCCCTGGTCAGCAAGGGGGCACCGCTATATCATCGTAGCTGTCGACTACTTCACTAAGTGGGTCGAAGCTATGCCAACGTTTAAAGATGATGGAGAGACTGCAACTCTCTTCTTATTTAACCAGATTATAGCACGGTTCGGTGTCCCGAGAGAGATTGTCACTGACCATGGTAGTCGCTTTCAGAACCAAATGATGTCTGAGTTAACATCAAAGCTTGGGTTACAGCAAGAACATTCCTCACCTTACTATCCCCAAGCCAATGGGCAGGTGGAAGCTGTTAACAAAACTCTCAAGACAATTCTACAGCGAACTATCAACTTAGCCAAGTCAAATTGGCATTTGATGTTATACTTGGCATTATGGTCTTACCGAACTTCCGTAAAGACTGCAACCGGTTTCTCACCTTTCCAACTCATTTACGGGCTAGAGGCAGTCTTTCCCATCGAATGTCAAATTCCATCTCTGAAATTGGCAGTACAGTTATTGCCAGACACTTCTCCACTTGAAGAACGATTAGTACACCTAGAGCAGCTCGATGAACAACGTCGCGATGCGGCCCTGGCCAACGAAGCTCATAAACATAAGGTTTAGTGTCAATATGATAGGTCCGTTCATCCTCGGGTTTTCTCTGAGGGCGACCTTTTCCTGGTTTACGACCAAGATAAAGACCCCCTGGGGGCAGGAAAGTTTAAACCCATGTGGTTCGGACCCTTCATTATTAAGGAGGTTTTAAAAAAGGGCACTTATCTTCTGGTCGATTTTGAAGGGAATGCTTTGGCAGAGCCTAGAAATGGGCTCTACCTCAAAAAGTATTACTCATAGCACGATCACTGTGGGTAACTTTTTGTAACATATGTATAGTCTTTGTACTATTATTTTTTTACGTTTCTTTTAAAACGTGTTATGGACGTGTCATTGATGTTATCTTTCATCATTATGGTAGATGTCAAGTGAATCCAAGGTGTTCATTGGGTATGCCGACGGTGCTAGTCAACACACGTAGAGGCTTGCCTCCGCAGCATGGGTGATCTTTACACCACAGGTTCAGTTGTTATCTTCCGGAGGTATATGCTTAGGTGACACCACAAACAATGTTGTTGAGTATAGTGCAGTTATTGAGTTTCTTCGTGACGCTTTGTCATTGGGTATCTCTAGTCTTTGGGTCTATCTAGACGCTCAACTGGTTGTGTTGCAGCTAAACAGAATATACCGCGTGCACGACCCTACTTTACACCGACGATTCTTTAGGGTACATCTCTTGGAACGCAACTTTGATTATATTACATATTTTCATGTTCCTATGAGTCTAAATAAAATCACAGATACTCTAGCTAATCATATTTTAGATTGGCATCTCACTCACACATAAAAAGATCATGATCACACACATGTAAATAAATTTTTGTACGCATAATCCATAAGACACAAAAAAGAAATAAAAAACCATATATAAACATCATAAAATCCTCAGAGTACATAGATGGGTGCAAGCGCCTCAAAAAGTGGGAACCATAACGAGTCACCGGGGCTTATGCCCTCAAACAATATATACAACAAGGTGCTCGTGGCACATAAAATGTTTACAAGTCTGCTCAGGGCCTGTGGGCCCTGTTATAATCATGTACAGCCTGGGCTAAATGCCTAAACAATCGGACCCACGTCTGAGGTGCCCCCAGAACATGAGTCTGCATAGAGGGCGACAAGTCCTCTATCTCTTGCATGGGAACTGTGCGAGTGAGCGCAGTAAAGTTTCGCTCAATCTGCCTCAGGACTCTCTTGGCCTCTCCTGCTGGGAGGTTACCTGCTACTGCTGCTCCTCCAGTGGCGGCAGCTGCAGTGTCAGGCCATGGGCGATGCTTGTTCCGTGCATAGTCGGCAGGTCGCACGGGTCCCACATCTGCATGCAACAAAAGTTCACCCGTCAAAAAAAAAAAAACTCTGGTATACAAAAGCATGATATATATATACCAAAAAGACATAAAAATTACATATGCAAACAAAAAAAAACTAGATAGGTGGAGACCTACCCATCTCCCCTCGCTCCTCACCAGGAGGCACTGGTATCGCTGGATCTCTGGAAAAATCAATCCCTGCATATGGGTAATCCTCGATAGTTGGGATCTGTCGTGACAGCCAAGAAAAAAAGTCATTGTTGAAGGCCTCTGTGGTCCATCCACCACCCTGTCGCGGCAGAAACGCTGCCCATCTGCACACTGCGGGGAAAGTCACCAGATGTCCTCGTACTGTTAGTCGAGGACTAAAACATGGAACTCTCTCAAAGAAAAATGAACACAGGATGGTCCCAAACCCGAAGTTCTTGTGTGTCCGTTGTCTACAAGATGTCAACTGACCTGTCATGCTTGCTAGTAGTGTGGTACTCCAGTCAAAAATTTGTGCATTCATGCACTGAATTGCACAGTTCATCTGTGTGCGCGAACCCTGATGCACGGCCGCAGAGCCGGTAATCCGCCCAATGAGTGATAAAATGGTCTGGAGGGCGAGGCTGGTAATCCTACTCACGAGAATCGAGGAAGATCTTTGATTGGTCCCAGCCTCACAGTACTCCTCTATCAATTCTGAGACTTTGCTCGGCCCCGCAGGAAAAGTATGAAAGTTGACGGGTTCCCCTCTCCTCGAGAGGCCTGTCAAAAAGTAGATATCCTCGGTGGTGGGCACCAAGTATTTCCCCTCTATCATGAAGGCCTCTACATCTGGGTGCCAATAATCAACCAAGGCATTCAGTAGCCTGGGTTGAGCGTGAATATACGGAAACAAAAAGAATTTTACCAAGCCACACTGCTTCAGCACGGCCATAACGTTCGGATCTATAGCCACTGCCTCATTGGCGGCCTCGTGCTCCCTCTCCCTCCACTAAACATACATCCTGCCAAAACCACAAGGCAAAAAAGGGGGAGTTAATTCTTGGTTCAACCAACTTTTCCATCGTGCGGGGGGCACCCGCGGGCTGTCGAGGCGACAGTCGTGGGTACCTGCGTGCATCTTTGGCTCTGCACACAGATACCTGCGGGCTGTCCCTGGACAACCCACGTTTGCCTAGGGCCGACCTCTTTGAGGTCAACGACCACCCCCAAAACAAACCTAAACACAATAAATTAATTATTGAACTGCAAGATAAGGGAGTTTGTACTTACTTGGTCCAAGCAGAAGTCTGTTTCGTCCACTGTAGCTCCCGGAATCACGATCTTTGGAAAAGGGGGTCTTTTGGATCCAAATTCAATTTCCAAATCAGCAATGGTGATAATGAGCTGCCAACTTCTATTTATAGACTTTTTGGCCTCTTTTTGTCACTTTTTTGGGCCCTTTTATCAGTTTATTTATACCAAAAAACATTTTGAGTGGTTCAAGAGTTATATGGGAGGGATTTGATCAGGTATTGGAACAATTTTCATTGAGTTTCAATAAAAATATATATATATAGTGAAGGTCCATAAAAAAATTTGTTTTCAAAAATCAACTTGAGCATATAGGGTAGGATTTCATCCCAATTGTTGCATCTCGTTGCCTTTTATTCTTATGATATAGGATCAATCCCATCCGGTTGTGGCACGGAACCATCATATCTAATCTAGAAGTGTCGCAACTTGGTGGTCGAGCTTACCAAAACATGGATGCCCTAGGTAGGTCCTGGTTGCATTATGATGTCCATGTCATTTCTAAACAACACTGTAGGCTCGGGAGTTCGTGTAGTATTTCCTGAATACGAGTTTGAGCCTCATTCGCATGGGTATTTTTCACTCTTTGTCTTATCCCCCGAACTCCCAAAACATAACGGGTCTCATTTTAAGCCCTTTTCAGACCCTCTAAACATGAAAAGATTGTCGAGCGATCTTGTGACCCTTCATGCTCGTTAAACTGAAATTTGAAGTCACGTCTGTCCGGCGGTAGTTTACCCCTTTTTTTAGTCCGGATGGTCAACTGTACGAACAAAGGAATACTCTATTGAATGTCCATTCTTTAGAAGAGTATCCTCAGGTATAATTTTATTCCTTTTTCGGGCCTGAGGGACTAAATTTACGAAAAAGAAACCCCCTCGGAGTCCATAGTTAACCTCTTTTCAGACTCCCTAAAATTGAAAAGATCACCGAGTGACCTTATTCTTTCACACTCGTAAAAATGGCCCAGAAGAATATTCCTGACGGAGTCCATAGTTAAGCTTTTTTCAGACTCCTTAAAAGTGAAAAAATAGCCGAGTGATCTTGTCCTTTTAACACTCGTTAAAATGGTTTTGAATTGACGTCTAATCGGTGCTAGTTTACCCCTTTTTCGAACCGACGAGACTATTGTCGAAAAAATTACCTCAATGGAGTTTCCTTTTACGCTTTTTCAGACTCTCTAAATATGAAAAATCACCGAGCTTCCCTTCTTTGGGCTCGTTAAACTTACATTGAAGGACGTTACCATTGTGTGTTCTATCAACCGCATTTACATCCTTTACCCTTCAACCTAGTAACAGTTTGCATTTACGTCTTAACACCTTTGGCCACTGGAGGATTTTTCCCGAGTATCAAGTCCTAGAACATCAGTCTTGTCATTGTGCCTTGAGCTTGTATGTTTTCTATACTCGTTCCTCCCTTGTAACGTAATCTTCCTTTATTCTTTTTCCAAAATCATCAAAAAGAACAAAAAAATCAAATATACCCCAAAAAGAGGATGGGAAAAGTATTATCTTTATTGGCAGCATCATGAGTCGCCCTTGGATAAAGCACATCTGTCTGTTTGATTCATCAGACTATGGGATGTAGTACGACCTTAGGAAGCTTTGCACGTTGTAGAGTTGTGTCCTCCACCGTTTGGTTACTCTTCCAAACATATGGAGAGTTTGCGTTGCCTCCTGCTTCGTAGACTTATGATTAACAGATATGTTGCCTGAGTCTTATCACTTGTCGTGCTATTGTCCAAGGGAAGTTTGTTACTAAGCCTGAGTCGACCCCTCTGCATTATGTCTCTTGTCTGCATACCCGACCATCCTGAACGTCCAATCAAGTCTTTGTTCGAAATCACTGAAGCCTTCAGTCCGATCATCAAGATTATCAAGTCCATAACCGACGAGCCATTGAAGACCTATGGGTAGTGCAGTTGTACACTCATATTACACTCCTACCCAAGTTTTAGAAGATTTTGAATTTGTTGCTCGAGCTCTGAAGTACAACCATCAGGCCAAATTAGCTTCTGGGAGATGGATACTTTATATGTATATCTTTTCAATTTCGAGATGTAGCTCCATTGTGTATTGTTTGCGGCTACTCTTTATAATTATTTGACATGGATATACAGTGTATTTGATTGGTATCCATGGTTCTATTTTATCCCGAGCATGGGTATGCCCACCTCGGTGAGACATTTGACATTTTTTGCAGACGGCACCTCTGGATTCCTGATTCCCGGGCTCACTCATTCAACACATCAGTACATATTGGTAAAGAATTGGTAATGTATTTCGGCCATCATATTCTCTTATGACCTCACACATTAGGGGGCATCTATTATAACCCTAAATTGCACCTCACATGCTTACCTGGCATCAGGCCAACTCATATCCATTCCTTGCCAAAGCCATGCTGAATAAACTCTTGAAAATCCTCTTAAATCAGGTAAAACGCGCCCTAACCTACTACTGCACGCATTGGAACGCTGGCAGGCCTACTACTGCATGCGTTGGAACGCTGGCTGGCCTACTACAGCCTGTGTTTACCTAACAAATCACAAAAACAGGAAATTTGCCGACGGGACAAAAAGATTTGGGTCAGTTAACTGAAACTCCCAGCCATGCATGGCCGAGAGTTTGTCCAAAACCCTAGCTCCTTCTAGCCTATAAAAGGAGGGGTAGGGGTACTATTTGGAGGAGGAAAAAGATAGCAAAGAAACTCTGCCCAATTGTCGAATCCATTTGTCCCAACCCTTTAGCCTTTCCTCAAGCTTAAGGAGAATTCAAGCAAAGCAGTTGGAGGACAAAGAAGAGGAGGAGCCCAGGATCAGGATCAAGGAACGGTGGCCAGTCTCTATCATTATTGTAAGTTGATTCATCTTGAGATTAATAAAAGAATACTTTTCCCGTCCCAATGCACGAGTGATATATATTGTATTAGATTTATGCTTAATCTCTAACCCTTAGTTAGAAAAATTGCATGCATGCGTGGTGTTTTGTCTTGATTGGAGGATTGTCTTTGGAAGGAGCAGCGAAAGCAAACGGATAAAGCACAACGGAGGATCTACATCAAACATCGATAGAAAAAGGTTAGTAGGTATTTTCCATGCTTGTGTGTGAAAAATGGGTTTGTGTATTGGGGTGATAGGATAAAAGTGTTTTCTTGAAGGTCATGATCTGCGTACAAGTTCAACCCTAGCTTGTTAGTCCGTAGGGTATTATTTCCCAACAACACAAAGGTACTGGTCCAATGAATGATAGCAACAACTCAAGAAATATTCTACTATAAACTAATGTCTTAAATTCTTCTACATGATCCACCAAAGGTACAAGTCTACATTATGTGAATAGAGGAGTTGAATTCGAGCACAATGAGTCTTCGTTTGATTACCGGTCATTAATGGATACCATTAACAAACATGAGACAACATACCGATAATGAAAGCAGGTATCAAGGCACCAAGTACATTCTTACAAGTGTGAATAAAGGTGTTTAGGTCAAACACTTGAAGAATCCATCGATCAGGAGACATTGTTGTATTCCCAACTATCGATGGCGGGAGAACCTTCTACTAATGACTACAAGGCTCTAGGTACTCATTGGAATCTAGGCCTTGTTTCCATAATAGATGAGATGAATTCTATGGAAGGAGACTCGATGAAAGGAGAGAAATAAGGCATCTCTCATTAGTCAACACAAGGTATAGATAAATAGCTTGATAATTTGGAGGAAATCGAACAAAGAGGATGTTCATGAACCAATGACCATGTGTGTCTCTCACATGCACCAGATGCAAGTAGTGCACAAAAGAGACCCTATGAATAACAATAAATAAGGAAAATTTTTGACAAAGGAGAGGAAAACACCAATAAAGATAATGGCATCAAAGACATTGCATGAATCGCAAGTTGTGAATATATTTCTTTCTGTCAAACACAAGAGAAACTGCCCAGTATGGTTTCCAATTCTGTTACAAGGAAAATCACTCTATGGCATGGGGTAAACCATAAAAGATGGAATGAATGCATAAATCAACTCTAATCCCAAGTATCCTATATAAATGAAAATGCTAACAAGACAAGATAAAGAGCCTACCTTGTCTGAACGTTCAATGAAGACCATCATTGAGCATGTGACTCAAGGATTTATACTTTCAACTTTCCTCAACAATCAAGATACACAAGAATATGGTGATAATATCTAATGTTATCACATACAATAGTATAATCCATTAACATTCATAACAAATACGCCCATGGAATAATAATTCAAATATTTGCAAGATATCAATTGGACGAGAAAATAGTATTTCTATTAAAAAATGATCAACATAACTGTATAAGTGACAAACTTATGTGTCAACACATCTCAGAACCGAGAAACTAAGTCCCTTCTAGCCGGGCCTCCACCACTTCAATCCTCCACCAAAGACAAGCTCATATAATATAGACAATGAGGTTCTCCATCAAAGAGGGAAGAGATTGGGGGTTGAAAAATGTGTTCAAACTTTAAAGGACAAAGGGATGTAGACTCAATGTGAAGTGAAAATTTCTCCAGAGTATCTTTGCTCTCAAAAGTTGAATTCTCTCCACTTCCAGAGCTTGGATATGGCCCAATTTATATCCTTCAAATGGAACTGAAGGGTCGATTTGAAACATTTCCAGTGTATGCAAGGTCAAGGATCATGGATCTCATGACATGACATGGAAACCTGACACAATTTTTAATTTTGGGCACAAAAACCTGATGTACATGGGATTTAATGGTGCAACCTACAAATACACATGTTGTATAAATTGTAGGGAATGTATATGTGGAAAACATGATTTTTTATTTATGAGAAGTTGTAAAGGGGACTTCAAGTTTGCGTAGGGAAATGGAAAGGCCTTCTAAGAAAGTTGCATGGGGTGAAGAAAATATTTCTATAAAAAACAACACCGATGAATGTCTCTCAAAAAAGTCATTGATAGACGAGATCAAAGAAAAAGAGCTGAAATCAGATTCATAATCTAATGCAGAATATAATGGAAGGAGATAGATCATCGAAGAAAACCCCATTGCCACCTTCACAACCACAACAATCCAACCAAAAGCACCAATAGATCCTGAAGAGTGGGAGCACCTATTCCATTCATGGATGTGGGTTAAGGGGATGTTGGTGCATTTCATTGTTGATAGCAGAAGCCAAAAGAACCTCATCTCGGTAGAGGTCATCAAAAAGTTGGAATTTCCAACAACACCACACCCACAACCATACAACAGTTGGAATTTCCATCTCGGAGGTGTGTATCGTCACCCCTGTCTGTCCTATACTGAATACTCATCCTATAGCAATGAACCCTTTTGGGTCTCTTTGTCACTCGTCAGGCTATAATGTTCAGTCCATCCCTATGGCCTCTATTCCTTTTTCTTATGGTATGTTTAATTTCACATCACAATTTTCAACCTCCATCCCAACGTCTAGTCCAAATACTAGTATTGGACTTGGGGGCACAAATCCTCCACATACTCCATTCTCATTTGGTGGTACCCATGTCCTGCAAATGACTCCTACAGTTGGAGGCTTTCCTCCTATTAACCCCAGGTCTAATCCTTTTCCTAATGCTTCTAGATGGAATAACCAACCTAGTGGAAAAACTATTGCTTATGGTCTGTCCTTTACACCCAACTCCTCTGCACTAATTTTGACCAACATATTTGGCATGACAAATCCACCTTTATCCTCTAGATTCACACCCAGAGGAGGTCAATTTCATACCTTGGGAAACCCCCAACCTAGAGCCACTTCGGCTGGGGGAATGTTTTACAACTCTCATCAAAACATTCTACTGGAATGGTGCCCAACCAAACCCTCATGAATCAATTTGCAGGAGGGTCTTACAACCTTGGAGAGGGCCATGGTGCTTACTGTAACCCTGGATGGGTTGTGATTCCCCAACAACAATATTTCCAAGGAGCTTGGGGCCAAATGTCGCAACCTCGTCTCCCTTTTCTAGCCAGGCTAAATCTTCCAGAATTGTCTAAGTTAATGAATGATCCTATGTGTCATGATTAGACATGGCCCCCCGTTCCCACCAAGATTCCTTCAAATATTCCAAAATTTGAATGAGAGAATGGTGAATATCCTAGTGATCACGTTACTACTTTTCACCTTTGGTGCTCTTTGAATTCCATTAACGACGATTCTATTCGGTTAAGATTATTTCAATGCACCCTTACGACGGTCACCGTGAAATGGTATATCAATCTACCTAGGGGGACATATCAAACCTTTAATCAAATGGTCTTATTCTTCCTCAACCACTGCAATTATCGGTTCATTACGACGTTGTCTTAGAAATTTTGTGGACCTTACGTCAAGACAAAGACACTCATATCTCGGATAATATCCAGGATTCACATAGACGAAAGAGGTTGACCAAGACCTGCATACCCCTAGAATTCCTTCTAGAGTGGTTCCTCAAGTCTCTGCTTCCTTATATTTTGAAGGATGTTTCTACATCTGGGGTTGAATATGAGGAAGAAGCGATTTTTAAAGGATAATTAAATCCCAACAGTTAGATCTTATATATGCTTAGTCTGGAATGTTATATGACATTCTTCCATACGCATCGAGGTTAAACTATGACCCTAGACAAAAGCTCCGGCCTCATGCTGATGGCATTGTGGGCTCTACCAATGTGAAATATGAAGACTCGGTGACAAGACATTTGAAAGAGTTTTCCCTAAACCATTTTGTAAGAGGGACAATTTTTTCTGTGTCCTCCACTCCCACTCAGTCGACGGATGTACATTTTGTGCAATCTTCCACCAATACAAATGGTAACCAACAACCAGGAGGGAATAAAAATAAAGGACATAGTAATAATCATAGGGGTGGGAAGAATAATAATAAACCCAAGGACAATGCTAATAATGAGAAGTCAAATAATAATGTTGTTGAGGGAAAGAAAGAAAGATGGAAGGTGAAGTTTCCCTACAAGCTTTGTACGGGTCATCACCTTACCCATTTATGCCCCAAAATTTTGGAAGCTGCGAGGATTTTATATCTACCACCCGCCGTGCTGACTAATCCTTTTTCACATAATCAACACATGGCCTCGAGCTCCTCGAATGCCGTAAATGTGGTGAGTGGGAGTAAAAACCCACCAATGAAAGATGATGATCATTTATGCATCAATATGGTTAAATATGAGGTTAATGTAGCCACTTGGTCTCACAATTATAGTTCTCCACAGACTGTACCTGGTCTAGAGTCTCCCCCTCCTCCAAAGATGCCCTTACAGATCGAAAAACCATAGCCTCTACCTTGTATTCTAAAAGGAGTACTCAAGTGATCTACCCACAATCCTAATTCTAGAGTCACCCATAGTTACTCTATTGTTTAGGATCTAGGTCAAACCCTTTGTGCGATTTCAGCTCTGGAGGTACTCCAGACATGTCCTTTACAGAGGAATTTCTTTTTATCTGCATTAGGAGCTCTATATCCTTGTGGCTCAAAATTGATCAATTTTGATGTCACAGATGTGAATCGTCTCTTGCCTTACCATGTTGCATTCCAAATCCATGTGGGTTACTCAAAGTATACCATCAGACATATTGTTGTTTATGAAGGCATTGCAACGTGTGTGACGTCCCTAGTTTGTTGGAAATCCCTCGGCTCTCTGACCCTTTCTCAATATCCGACCATGTTGAATTCTTTTGACGGTTGTTCCTTCCTCTCTCATGATATTCTTCCTGCCTTTTTGTTCCAATTAGGTGGGAAGATGGTAGAGTTGTATGTCGAGGTGGTTGATGCACCCCTCGACTATAACTTGTTACTAGGATGTAATTGGACTTATGCTAATACTGAAATCATATTGTCCATCTTCCACAATCTTGATTTCCTCACGATGGGAAGATCGTGACGATCGAATGGTTGTCCTTTATATATGCTATCCCCAATGCATATGTTGTACCATCGATCCCCACGATAGACAATTATCAGCTGGCAAATGAGAATATCAGTGTCGGAATGTATTCATCCTTTATGGGTACCTTTGACATCATGACACCGGTTCATCACATATACGCCATGTCCAGTAGGTCTTCTTCATCAGAGAGGTCCATTCCTTTCCACACTTCCTATTTTAATGATCCTTGGAGCCTACCTTCCTCAAATTTGTATTGTGAATTTCACTCACATACTGGAATGGCCATGCCACTATAAACAACATATATTGCGTATCAAATTGTTCTTGACTCTTCCGTTGATCTAGATCTTGTTACCTCGTAGACAGATGAGGAGGATCTTGTTCTAGAGCCAGTGTGGGCCACTTCATCGTCTTGTTCAAGTGACTTCCTCAATGAGACTTTACCTTTGGATGAAGCTATCACAGAGGCCATGAATGGTTCTGACAAGCCATGGGATGATATCCAGCATCGCTCTTATTTTCTCCCAAATCTTGCCAGAATCAAACAAGATAATTTTAGATCTACTTTGAGCAAGACAATCGGTCACATTGTAGTTACACTTGATATGCACAATGTTTATGCTAAAGTAAACATGGCGAGTATCTCATCTACCATCACAATCGATATCTCTCGTACCCCTGGAAAGTTTGAAAATGTATACATCGGTGCAGATTCTTCTCTAGAAGAAATTTTGATCTATACCGAGGTCTTCAAGGAATTCTACAATGTATTCGCTTGGTCATAGGAAGAGATGCCAAGAATAGGCCCTCGAATTGTCAAACATGAGATTAAAACCTACCCAGATGCTAAGCATGTTCGACAAAGACTTAGAACTCTCAATCCTAGGAAGGCCCCTGCTATTAAGGAAGAGGTAGAAAAACTGCTTAATGTTGTCTTTATCTACCTAGTTCCCTTGAAAGAATCGGTATCCAATCCCATTCATATGAATAAAAAGAAAGGAACCATCCATGTATGCATGGATTTTTGTGACCTAAATAAAGATTGTCCTAAAGACAACTTCCCAACACCCTTCATCGGTCAGATTCTTGACAAATGTGCGGGAAGATAAGTTTTTTCTTTCATGGAAGGAGTTTTAGGGTATAACCAAATTCAGATTAAACACGAGGACCAACATAAGACGACATTTATTTTCCCTTGGGGTACATTTGCATACCGAAATATTCATTTTGACCTTAAGAACACTGAAGCAACGTTCCAACGTGCTATGACCTTCACGTTTCACGATCTCAAGCATATATTTGAATCCTATCTTGATGATCTTTTGCTCACTCCCATAAGAGAGTGGATCACCCTAAGCACCTTTGACTAGTTTTTGAAATATGTCTCCAGTATCGCATCTGTTTGAACCCTCATAAATGCATATTTTTCATTAGCTCGAGTTGACTTCTAGGATTTTTAGTCTCTGAGACTGGGATCATGGTAGATCTGTTAAAGGTTGAGGCAATACTTCAATTGCCTCCCCTGTGCACTATTCATCAAATTCAAAGTTTATAGGGGAAAGCTAACTTTTTACGACCGTTTATAGTGAACTATGCCAATATTACTAAGGGTTTCATGCATCCCTTGAAGAAGGACACTTATTTTATCTAGGATTATTGAGCCCAAGAATCCTTCGATGCTTTGAAGAAGCCCTTGGTATCAACGCCTCTGCTGAAGTCTCCAGACTATGGTAGAGATTACTTTCTTTATGTCGTTTCATCCAGAGAGACGATTGATATGGTGTTGGTTCAGAAGGATGATGAGCTCTGTGAGCACATCATTTAATATCTTAGTCAAAACTTAGTCGACCCTAAACTCAAATATTCTCATGTTGAAAATCTAGATTTGGTTGTGGTTCACACAATCCAAAAATTATGAAACTATATATTTCTTTGCAAAACTATTGTGGTTTCCGATGTCAATCCATTTCAATACGTCCTTACTAGGCATATCATAGGGGTAAAGTACAATAAATGGATTGTCATCCTACAAGAATTCGATCTCGATTTATCTTCTACGAAGTATGAAAAATCACTAGTTTTGCAGATTTAATATCTGAATTCCCTTGATTAGACAAGGATGTTATTCATGTTGATTCATTTGTGGATGACATTTTCCTTGTCTCATCATCATACCCCTGGCATGGAGATATTGTTCTCTATTTGCAAACTTTGAATTTCCCTAAACATCTCTCGCGAGATGACCGACGACATATACAATACCAAGATAATAATTACCTTATCATCAACGACACTCTATATCGTCGAGGACTTGACAATATCCTACATCATTGGTTAAATCACAAAGAAGTTGAGTTTGTTCTAAATGACTACCATAGTGGGGCTTGTGGTGGTCATCTATTCGGGCTTGTGATAACCCATAAAATTTTGTAAGTCGGTTATTTTTGGCTGTCTATTTTTATAGATTGCATCGAAGTGGTTAAGAAGTGTCACCCCTACTAGGTGTTCACTCAAAAAATGTTCTCACATCTAGCCCCTCTCCATCTAGTCATTACCGTCAGTCCCTTCACCAAGTTGGGGGTGGATTTTGTGGATTGCACCCAAATTCGACTAGGGAGCACCAACACATTATCATGGTCATAAAATAATTTACTTAGTGGGGTGAGGCCATGCATATAGTTAAATCCTATGGTAATAATGTTTTCTTCTTCGTATTCATTCAAATTGTAGCCAAATTCAGAATCCCGAGTGATATTTTCACTGATCATGGCAGTCACTTTAAGAATGAAATGATGAAAGAACTAGCATAAAAAATGGGGCTTAGGCATGGCCATTCTTCACCTTACTACCCCCAGGAAAATGGACAACTAGAGGTCATGAACAAGTATCTCAATACCATGTTGCAGAAAACTGTCAGCCAAAGAAAATTTGACTCGCATATCATGCTTTATCCAACACTTTGGGCATACCAAACCTTGGTCAAGACTTCCATCGATTTTTCTCCTTTCCAGTTAGTACACTGTGTGGATTCAATATTACCTATTGAATGTGAAATCCATTCTCTTATATTGTAAGTTGCACTCCTACCTAACACTTCCGATCTCAAACAACACCTCGTAGACCTAGAGATTCTAGATGAGCAACATCAGGACGCCTCTACGACTATCGAAATAAAATAAAAGATGTGTCAAGTTCCAATACGATAAGTTTGTCTGTCCTCGGCAGTACAATGAGGGTGAATTGGTTTTCCTATATGATCAAGCCAAAGAACCACTAGGGGTAGGCAAGTTGAAACCCATGTGGCACAGTCCCTATATCGTTTGATGTATCTTAGAAAAATGAGCCTATGAATTAGAATATCATGAGGGAAGCATGTTGGATGAGCCAAGGAATGGGCTCAATTTGAAAAGATATGTCTCTTGAGCACCCAATATTGGGCCTAACTCTTTGTATATTGATGCGGGAGCATCGCCAACAAAGAATGCACAAGTGGAGGATAGCTGGAAATGCACCAGCGCGTATTTTAAAGATGTTTTGAATTTGAAAGGATGAAGCATTAATGTAATATCTGGAAAAGATATTTTTTCTTTTATGATTTGGAGATTGTAACAAAGATATTGAGCGGTTGCTCTCATCTATCACTTGTAATCATTTAATGTAATGAATGTAAATTAGATGCATGCCTTAATTCGATTAGATAGCTTGAGGTTGTAGGAGGGAAAACTCTAGAAATCTCCCTCGTATGTATTGAATTGTATTGTATTATTATTTCTCATTGTAAGATTAGAGATGTAAAGCAAGAGAATAGGAGAGAAGAGAAGAATAGAGACTGTAGAAGTTGTATAATTAGATAGTTGTTTCTATATAACCCATGTGAAGAAGCGCTTGAGTTAATATAAGAATGCTTTGACTCAATTTCATGGTGTTGTGATAAGTATTGTTTGCATCTATTGAATGATATGTTTACAGTTTTCTTATATGCTCTGTTATGCATTTATTTCAACGTTGTGTGCATGTATCTATGATTTCATGTTGAATGTATGAATTTTGTGAGAGTGAGAGTATGATTTTCAATTGTTTCTCTTCCTGAGAATTTCTGCAAGGAGTGCAGTGAAGGTCCGTAAGGAGTGTGTTGACAAGGCTCTGAGTTTTACCTCAGACAAGCTCAGGAGAGATATCGTTGTTTTCATACCAACATAAGTGAAAGTTTAGCACAGATCTGTGTAAGGTGTGCGTAGGATAGGTTGAATTCTTAGACTTTTCCAACCAAGTGACTAGTTGAAGAATTTATGTCGCAAGGAGTGCGTAGAGTTGGAGAGTTTAGATAGTCAGTGATTATCGTGAAGGTCACAAGGAGTGCAAGTAGAATTCCTTGGAATCCTTGAGTTGAAGTAAGAACCAAGCTCAGGAAGGATAGAGGCTTCGAAGAGTTCAAGGGGAAGACGAGGGTCAAAGTCGTTTAATAGAAGGAAGGGTGCCACGACATTTGGCAAGATTTGTCAAAATTATGAATGCATGGTTGAAATTATCAAAGGGAGAACTATCAATTTTTCATTGACTGTTGGATCTAGTGGATCAACAGAGAAGTTAAGGTTGAGTGTCTTTCAACACTCATAAGCTCAGCAGGAATAATTGTCGTCAAATCTGGATCAACGAGAGTCATTGATCTTATGATTTTGAATTTCGGTATTTCGAGAGTCGAAGTGTGGAGAAAGTCATGACTTGGAGATCTTGAGTTGTGAAATCCTGATACACAAAATCTCGACAAAATCTGAACCGTCAGATTGTGGAAAGTTCATTATCGTTGATCTGTGGAGAGGAAGTCACGAGGTCGGACTTTGGGGAAAAGGAGAAGAGGCACATCATGAACTCATGAGTCACAAAATCCCGACGCGTTGGGAGGTGGACCCCAGGGAATGATTGGACGTCATATGGTTAAGGCATAAGGAAGGAGATAAATACCCATTATCCCTTTTTGGGGTTTCAGGGATCTAAGGAGTCAGAGGGACTCACAATAGAAATCGTGAAGTCATGAAACACAAAACACCTTTTCGGGTAAAGGTTGTGTTCATGTCAGTTGGTAACGTGGAGCGGAGGTTCGTACCTAGTGCTTGTTCGCACAGGCATAACTTCTAATAAGGATGTATGGTTATGTGTGTGAAGGATCCAATGGGACCTAAACAACCATTCCATCTCAAGGGAATAGAAAGATCCAATGACCGATAGGTCAAGAAAAACCTGCTGAGGTAGAGGTGTTGCGTCAAGTGGTATCAGAGCATAGTTAACAACTTTTGTTTTATATAGAGGAAATACAAAGGCTAGTTGTAATTTGAATTTGCACGGAAATATTGGAAGAATGCCACAAAGAAGACATCAGGAGAGACCCATTCATGATCCAGTCGTGGAAAGGGAAATGAGAGAAATTCGTGCTCAATTGGATGCTATGGAGACAACACAGAGAGGAACAGTTGATAATAGAGATGTTAGTGAGGCTGAAAGTGAAAATGAAGTTGGAGCCGAAGAAGAATTTGTAGCCAAAGATGTTGTAGAGGAACGCATATTCAAATCTGTTGCAAGAATAAGGGCCAGAGAAAAAATGGACATCCCTATGTATTAAGGCAACTTAGACGTTGAGGAGCTGTTAGATTGGTTTAGAGCTCTGGATAAATATTCTGATTATGAAGATATCAAAGAAGATAAGAAAGTAAAACATGTTGTCACTAGACTGAAAGGGCATGTAGCACTGTGGTGGGATTAACTGCAGGCTGACAAGTGTTGCAAAGGAAAACAAAGAATCAAAATCTAGGATAGGATGGTTACCAATATGAAATCCAAGTTTATACCCAGAGATTATCAAATTAATCTGTTTCGAAGAATGCAGAATTTGAGACAGAAAGGGATGACAATGAAGGAATACACTGAGGAGTTTTACAGACTTAAAATCAAGGCAAGTCGTCATGAGAGTGATGATGAAAAGGTCTCCAGATACATGAATGGATTGAGATATAAAATTCAATATGAAATGAGCATGGTGACAATCAGGAATGTAGAAGATGCTTATCAAATTGCTTCAAAGGTAGAAGTAAAATTGGCCTGAAAGAAAGGTCAAAGGGGAAGAGGTAGAAGTCAGAGAAGAGGCAAAGAAATTTCCCGGGACAAAGTACAGAATCCCAAGGATGAAAAAAAAAACCTCATAATCAACCAGAAAGGGGAGGAAGCTCACAAGGAGGAAAATATGCCGATAGGAACATTTTTCCTCGAGCCAGAGGAAGAGGAAGAGATAGAGGCAGTGAAATAAAGTGTTTCGTATGTGGAAAGATCAGACACAAATATTTTGAATGTCCTGATAGAAAAAGAGATGGAGGAGGCGAAGCTCACATTTCAGAAGTGCAAAGGAGAAATGTTGAGGTAGAAGATGTAGAAGGTGGAAGATCCTTAATGATGATGAAAGTTCTCTTGAAGCCAGAGAAGGAGATAGAGAATCTCGTCCAGAGGAACAATTTATTGAGAACTTCTTGCAACACCAAGGATAGGGTATGCAAGGTAATTTTGGAAAACAAAAGCATAGATAATCTAGTATCCACAGAAATGGTGGAGAAGATGGAATTGGAGATAGTTGCACATCTGAGCCCGTACAAAGTTTCATGGTTGCAGAAGGGACATCAAGTAACAGTCACTAAACAATGTTTAGTTGAATTTAAGATAGGGGGATATAGATATGAGATCTTATGTGATGTTATTCCCATGGATGTCTGTCATCTTTGTTTGGGGAGACCGTGGCAATATGACAAAAATGTTATTCATGACAGAAGAAATAACACATACACCTTGGAGAAGAATGGTACGATGCATATGTTTCTGCCAATTGAAGACAAGAAGGTGAAAGAAGAAATGAGAAATACTATACTTCTCATGAGTGGGAAGGAACTTCTAGATGAAGTCAAGAAAGAAGAAGAAATGTAGTTTTATGTGGTGAGAAAACCTAGAGTCATCTTGACCAGTACCACAATAGATGATCTACCTGAGGAAATTTAAGAAATGCTTGAGAATTTCACTGATATAGAGGTGGACGATTTACCTTGTTCATTGTCGCCGATCATAAGTATAAGACATCACATTGACCTTATACCAGGAGTGATTTTTCCAAACAAAGGAGCGTGCATATTGAGGCCGCAGAACAATGAAGAGGTCAAGAATCAAGTCCAGGGTTTGATGGACAAAGGTTTGATTAGAGAAAGATTGAATCCATGCATTGTACCAACAATGTTAAGTCCAAAGAAGGATGGTGAATGGAGAATGTGTACAAAATCGAGGGATATAAACAAAATAACCGTCAGGTATAGATTTCCTTTATTGAGGATGTATGGCTTGATGGATTGCTTGAGTGGAGGAAAGTTTTTTTCAAAAATTGATTTGAAAAGTGGATATCATCATATTAGAATGAGGCAAGGTGATGAATGGAAGACAACATTCAAGACAAATTAAGGACTGTAGGAATGAATTTTCATGTCATTTGGTTGTAATAATGCACCAATTACTTTCATGAGATTGATGAACAAAGTCTTGAAAGATTTCATTGGAAATTTTGTAGTTGTGTATCTTGATGATATACTGATCTTCAGTAAGACTGAGGGAGAGTGATCCAGATTTTATGAGCAGAATGAAATGAATACAAATTATTAAAATATGATTAACATAGAATAACAGAGATACAGTAAAACTGGTTTTCTATTCAATAAGGAAATAAGATGACACTGTAACATGCAACAGAAAACAAGCTTGTTGGAATGGTGGCATCTTATCTCTGAGAAGAGATGTGATGGTTGTGCTCATTCGCAAGAAGATCATTACAATGAGGCTCTAAAGGCCCTTTTACAATAAAAAGGAATGTCAAAAACCCTAGAAATCCAAAAACCTAACCCTAGGAGATGAAGCGCCAAAAGTCATGTGGGCCCCGTTTGGGTAAGTTAGTCGGTCAATTTCCTGGGGTCGTAACTTTTGCATACGATCTTCGTTTTAGGTGCACGATATCCCGTTGGAAAGGTCTATCCGAGGGATAAACATTTTGGTATGGTATAGTAAAGGGAATTTTCGACTGTGTCGATCTCTAAAAACGTTGTTTAGGGCCTCAAAACGGACCTGCAAGTCAGGGACCCGAAAACTAGGGAAAAAACTACCAAACTGGAAAACTGCCAAAATGAACCAGTTGGAATAGGTGGGAGGCCATTGACATCCATATGGATCAATCCTCCCCCCTTAGGAAGCAATGGTCTCCATTGCGTTGAGTTCCCCCATCAGATGAGGAAATTGCTGCTGAATTTGGCCCCAAGTGAGCCACTTGCCTTGGTCCAGGAGCTGCCCTGCTTTGACAACTCGATAAAGCTGGATCCTTTGCTGTCGGGTGCCCTTGATCTGTGTGTCCATAATCTGATCACTAGATGCATGTTGCATTCAATCAGGGTTGAGTTCTGTTGGTATCAACTGCTCTGCTATCTCTGAGGTGTCCAATAATGGTGGGAAATATGGCCGAAGGAGAGCCACGTTGAAGACTGGGTGCAAGACAACGAAAGGGGGAACATTGAGCACAAAATCATTGTCACCCGCAGCCTTGGTGAGGGTTTATGGGCCATACCAGAGTGGGCAAAGCTTCTGATGGGGCCCTGTAAGGCATTCTTTCTGCAAGTGAAACCAAACATTGTCGCCCACCTGAAACTTATGTGGCACCCGGTGTTGATCATGGCACTGCTTGTACTTGGAATTGGACTTCTATAAAATATCCTGAACCTATTGGTAGATGTGCTGGATCCTCTCAATGAACCGAGTGGCTTTGTCAGCTTCTAGTGGAGCAGGGGATAAGTCGGTCGAGGTGTTTTCCAGTGGTAGTGCAACATCCATGGGGCCCAATGGTTGGAATCCCAACCCCGCCTGAAAGGGGTTGTGGCCAATTGAGCTATGTAGGGCTCAGTTGTAGCTATGCTGGACATAGGGAATACTCTCATCCCATGTGTGGGGGTGCCTAAAATTGTACATGCACAGGATATGTATGATCATCTAATTGACGACCTCAGTTTGGCCATCTGTCTGGGGGTGGAAGGAAGTGGATTTGGTGAGCTTGGTATCCAATAGTGACTAGAGGCTCGACCAGAATGTGCTGAGGAACCGACTGTCCCGATATGAGACAATGGTTTTTGAGATCCTAAAGTGTACCCAGACGCATTCAAAGAAGAGCTTAGCAGTGGCCTCTGCAGTGATGTTCTTCTTGCAGGCGACCATAATCGCCATCTTGGAAAAGAAATCAACAACCACAAACACACAATCGTTTCCCCTCTTCGTGGATGGGAGGCCTGACATGTAGTCCATGGATATGGATTCCCACAACTTGTCAAGAGTAAGAAGAGGGGTGTACATGCCCTGTTTGTTAGTGGTTAGTTTGGCAATAGCACAGGCGGTGCAGGACCTGATATACTTCCCGACATCTTGTCAAAGTTTCGGCTAGCAGAAATGTTTTTGCAACACTGCCACTGTCTTTTCGACGCCAAAGTGTCCTACCACCCGACTATAGTGAGCTTCCCAGATCAGATTCACATGCTCGCTTGATGGAACATAGAGATGGCCTAGACGGCACAACAAACCATCCTCCCAACATTTGGTAGGTGGTGGAGAAGTCAGGGTTTGTCTCATAGAGTTGGGGCCATCCAGAGGTCTCACGGCTACAAGAGTCTAGCACTGTGGTGAGTGCCGCGACTGGAGGTCGACTGAGGCAATCGACAAATCGGTTGGTACTTCCTATTTTATACTTGATGTTGAGGTGGAACTACTATAAGTATGTGGACCATTTCTGATGGCAATCATTCTGCAATTTTCCTTGGGTCTGCATGAATTGTAGTGGCTTGTGATCAGTGTGGATGATTGTCTCCTTCCCCAGAATGTGATGTCTCCACTGGTGGAAAGCTTGCACAATGGAGTACATTTCTTTGTCGTAACTAGGGTACTTATGGACAACATATGATAGCGTCTCACTATGATATGCCACAGGGTTTCCATGTTGAGTGATAACGACGCCCACAGCATAGTCTGAAGCATCTGTCTTGATCTCAAAGGGATGTTGCAGGTCCGGTAATGAAAGTACCAGGGATGAGCACAAGCGTTGCTTAAATTCATCGAAGGCTTGTTGTTGGGACATTCCCCACACAAATTTTTCCTTACCGCCACCCCTAGTTACTTGGCTAAGGGATCATGCGATATGAGAGAATCCCAACACGAACCTATGATAGAAATTGGTGCGGCCCAAGAAGCTCTGAAGCTCAAAGAGTGTGGTTGGGGCTGGCTAGTCACGGATGACCTGGATCTTGGCCAGATCCACATGCACATAATGTTGATCAATGATGTAGTCTAAGTAGTGGACCCTGTCCATGCCAAAGGAGAATTTTTCCAAGTTTGCATATAGTTTGTGCTGCTGCAGGGTGTCAATAACTTGTTGAATATGCTGCAAGTGTTCTTCCCAAGTATTATTGTAGATGAGGATGTCATCCAGATACACCACTACAAAAGTACTGGTGAAAGGTTGTAGGATATCGTCCATCATCCTCATAAATGTTGTTGGAGCATTTGTCAAACCAAAGGGCATGAACAACCATTCAAAAAGACCTTCTTTTGACTTGAAGGTGGTCTTCCATACATATGTATGTTCTATTTTGACCTGGTGGTAGCTAGACTTCAAATCAATCTTACTGAAGTATTTGGCCCCCATGAGATGATCAAGGAGGTTGTCGATTCGGGGAATCAGGTACCAGTTCTGGACTATGATTTTATTCAGGTACCAGTAATCAATGCAAAGTTGCCAGGTCCCATCTTTCTTCTGCACCAGTATGATTGGGCTCCCACAAGGTGATGAGCTACGATGGATGTGCCCCTTGTGGAGAAGTTCTTAGATCTACCTCTTGATCTCCTCGTTTTCTAACAAAGAGCGGTGGTAGACCGACCCATTGGGTAGCGGTGCGCCTGGGGTCAGATCGATGGGATGCTTGACCTGGCAGTGCAGAGGTACCCTGGTAGGAGAGGATAAGACATTTGAGTGTTCTTCCACGACCTTATCCACTTGCTTCTGTTGTGTGGAGAGATCGGTCGCAGAGGCCCTAGATGTGGCTGTGATCTTTCTCTTACTCTGAGCGCAAATCACAAAGAAGACAAATTTCTTGGTCTGAGAGATGACCTTCCTACATTTCTTGGCAGAGATCAAGGAAATAGCACTAGGAGGGACTGCCTCGGTGATGGCGCGACGACCCGGGCACCTACCTCAGTAGGTCCCGTGCCTAACCTCCCGGTCTTTAAGGATCGTTCAACTATTTGCCTGAGATGAAGCAGCTCCTTGGAATCCCAATGGAATCTCTGTGAAAAACCCAATCCACAGGTCCTTTCCCTTTGCCTCATGGTCTTCTGCACTTGACAGTGATCTTCTTCGACTCAGTTTCGGGTTTCAGGGTTTTCTCTTTCCCGATGTCAAGAGTTCTTGTACTCTCGAATCCCCGATCTTCGATGAGCTCTCTTCTGGCCTTAGCCCCTCCTGTCTATTCCCTCTGGCCCATATGACCGCTCTCATAAGACCGCAACCTTATATCCTCCTATAAGGGTTTTGGGCTTCAAAATCTCGATGTGCTCCAACTCCCGTTAGCCCTCCAGGCTAAGCTCCTGGTCCATGTGACCTCCCCCTATATGACCGCAGCCATACCTCCTCATCGGGGTTTCAGACTTTCCAATGTCGAAATACATATGTCCTTAGGATTCATGATCCCTCGAATCCTGATGCGCTCTTTAAGCACTAGCTCTCCTGGCTAGGCTCCTGGCCCATATGACCGTTATCCCTGTGACCGCAATCTTGTCTCTCCGTTGGGGTTTTGAGCTTTTCAATGCCGCAATGCATTGGCCCACGAGATTCTCGATCCCTCGAATCACGATTCTTCGCTATGCTGACAGCTAGCAACTCCTTTCCGCCTTTAGCCTGATCAATGATCGTGATTGCCTATGGAACCAACAACTCCAGATCTCCCTCGGGTTTCGAGGTTTCAAATGTCAAAAAACATTTTTCCTCGGTATTCACGATCCCTCGAATCCTGATTTCCTGCTATGCTGACAGTTGGCCCCCAATGGCGCTTTCCTCCTTGTCAGGGTTTCGGACTTCGCGATTCCGAAATGCCCAAACTTATTGTCATCAAGATTCCCGATATCCCGATGACCCAAATGCTGATGGATGACTTCCTGTCGGGCCTTTTCCCGATGGCTTGGATTGATGCCACGCGTCCTCCTCTGATGGACGGTCCTGATTAACTCTCAGGATTTCGAGACTTGTGATGTCCCGACTTTCATGAACTTAGGAACTTCGATTTCCCACGTGTCAATATCCCGATTCTCTTCAGATTTATGACACCTGTCTCCCCAAACGGATGGTCCATATTATATCAGGCTTTTCACTATGGACTTCCCTGATCTCCTGTCCATGGGAATGTTGATATCTTGGATCCCGATGCCTCGATCTCCGCCATGTGTCTCCGCTAACGGACGGTCCAGATCTTCCCAGAACTTTTCCTATAGAAATTCCCGATGGTAACCCTCGTGCATCTCCTGTTTGATCCGACAACTGATGGGTAATTTGCTCAAGATCTGATGGTTCAGATCCGTCCTTCATATGCGCTTACTCCAGAGGCTAAACTTTGAGAATCTTCTCCTAATCCAATGGATGACGGGATTCTTTGTGAACATTCGACGGTCCACAATCTCCTCTTCTGTGTGCTTCTCATGACGCCTTCTTGGACATAGAAACCAACGGTCCAGATCTTCTTTTCTCCAGCCGATCTGACGGCTACTCTGCTCCTCCTGAGATTCTGTGCACTTTCTTCCTGCACTTGGAAGAATTCCAAGTTTCCAAAGGCCTCGACCTTTTTCCTCTTTCTCCTCTATAAACTCCTTTGCCTAAGTTCTCGACTGCGCTCATAAAAACGTTGTCCCTCCTGAGATTTTACTCCTTTCGAATCCTCAAAGGAGTCTTTGACTTCTACGCCTCTGCAGAGTCTGTACGCACACACAGTGTTGCCCCTCCTGAGCTTCTTGACACTCAGACCCCTACGAGATTTTATCTTTCTTTCTTCTCCTACAGATGGAGAACGTTGGGATGCCCTCCTAGCTATCCTCTGCCTGAAGCAACCTCTTTCTTAGTGCTTCTGGGTATTCAGTAACCCCGCAAAGATCCCTCAGTGGATTCTTCTTCAAATAACATAACTCAAAGAGTTCTCTTCTCTTTTGTTCCTATCTGCACACTGACTCAAATGCCCACCTGGCAGAGTATCCTCTCAGAACGTTCAATAGTTCTATCCTCTTGTGCACCTATGCACCCTCTCAATGCCCACCTAGCAGATCTCTCAAAATCCTCAGTGATTTTGATTCTTCTGAACTCAAAGAAGAGTTCCTTCCTCTGTGCACCCCTTGCACTAGCTCAATGCCCATATGGAAGAGCTTCCCAGAACTCCTCATCGCTTATGTCTACAACTGTGTCCTCTCCCACACAGCCTTGCCTCCAAGGTATTTAGAAACCTTGAGGTCTTCCCTAAGTTGTTGATTCCAGCTCTTGTGCCGCAACACATCTTTGTCTAAACCCACAGTGTTCAAAAATGCATCCTCTGTGCACAACTATTAGAACCCACAACGTTCTGTCACACCCTCCTGGTGTGAAGCCTCAAAGAACTTCACCTAAAATCAAACACACCCCTGCAAATGCATTATAACAACATACATTCACAACATACAATGGAACACTCACATACATTCATTCAACACAGAATATTGCAAGAAAAACTGCTCTTTGTATTAAAATGGCAAATGCCTGAATTTACAATGGTGTTCCTGAGCACGGCTTGTAACAAGGTCTCGACTCTTCTCTTCTTCTCTCTACTCACAGATTCTATCTTCTATCTCAACTTACTTACACAAAATGAGATACAAAATCTCTTTTACCTGAGGGGGCTCTTCGAGAGCTTCCCTCCAACCTACCTACCCTATTCAATTACATTGAATGGGATTTCTAGTCCACTATCGGATCTAGATCTCATCCATACACACATTAATGGTTGATCTTATCTACAGCCTGCACAAAGGCATGGCTCTATGGCTCACCAGCCTACAACATTTAATTACATTCAATTCATATTTTAATGAGGACTACGCCTCTCTTCATCTTGAATGCACCCGCTCGACGTGGCTAGCTGACGTGGAGAGATGCTCCTGCATCAAACTCCTCAGCTGCAAAATCATGAGCTCCTACTCATGAGCTTCCCCTCTCAGCTGTTGAAATACCCCCTAGATACAAAATTATCCTCTGGAGTTGTTCATCCGCTCCATCCTGCTGTTGCGCTGCTGCTGCTACTTCTCCTCTTCTACTCGGCCTCTCCTTGCTGGCATTTTCTGCTAACCGGATCATCAGCTCCATGATCTCTTCGATCACTTCGTCCACCTTCTCCCGTGGCTGGCTTTGTTCATGCAGTCTCCTCAGCTGCAAAAATGTTCTGCTCATCGGCAGATCACCATGATATCCCATGCCTTCTTCATCAGTTTCCAACTTTACCTGTTGGATGTGCACGCTCTGCACTTTCACCCTCTCTTCCAGGGATTCTATCTATTCCCACAGATAAACAAAACACATGTTGCAGTCTTTTCAGCTTCCTAGCTGAAAATACTGAGCCATTCTTCAGAATGCTCATCATCCTCTTTTGCTTCTTCTACTGTCAGCTCCAGTGCTACAACTCTTTCAGCTTCCTGGCTGAATATGTTGAGACATTCCTCCGAATGCTCATTTTCTTCTTCGTCGACTTGGGAAACTTCCAAAGTCTGATCCAATTCCTCTTCGACAGTCTCAGTTGGCTGTTTTGTTGCTGTTGCTGCACCATATGCAACACAGACTTCTGCCTCCTCCTGGGAAAATGGTTGGAATACTTCGATCCCTCCAATCATTAGAAGGTCCCTCAAATCCTCCTCTTTTGTCAGTTGCACATGCTGATCTAAATCCATTTCCGAGCTCACCTGCTCTGTCATCTCCTCAGGCTGATTCCAACTCACCTCTGAGTTTATGAGACCCACAGATAGTCTCATCTGCTCATCCCTTCCCACCTGGCAATATGGGATGCTTCCACTACCCTCCTAGAAGTCCATGGAATCAACTAATTCCATCTTTGTTTCCTTTCCCACCTGGCAAATTGGAAACCTTTCGCTACCCTCCTGGTAGTCTGTGAGATCCCGCAGTGACCTCAATCCATTGCCCTCCTGGCAATGTGAAATTCCTCGGCTGTCCTCCTGACAGTCTCTGAGATCCCGCAGTGATCTCATCTCGTTTCCCTCCTGGAAATCTGGAATTTCTTCTCTTCCCTCCAGGCAGTTCTTGAGATCCTCAGCTGATCCCATTTCATCCTCTTCACCGAGAAATTTTCCAATCTCCGGTTCACATATCTGAACCATTTCTTCTTCTGGTCCATTGAGGTTTTTAGCATACCTCAACCATCTTTTCAACAGCCTGTGCTGCCCTCTGACCATCAACTCCTTGACTAGCCATTTTGTTTTCGGCTTCCTCATGGGCCATTCATATACCCATCTCGGCTTCTTGTCCTGCCGCATCTTCAACTCGAGCTTTGCCATTTCTCTTTTTATATCAGCGAGCTCTTCATCTATTTCCTTTTGGATCCATAGCTCTTTCCTCCCAGCATATCTACGGCCTTCAGTAGCCATGTTGTTGTCTCTGTTTGCCTTCCTGGAAAATCTGTTGCTGTCACTCTACACCCCGAGTGTTTCCAGCCTCATCCTACAGTCTTGCTGACTGTCTTCGTGATTGTTGCCTACCTGCAAACAACCATCACAGAGTCTCCAACACTCTGTCTTCCTTTACCTTCTCCCTCTTCTTGAAATATACAAACAGAGTTCTAGCTCTGATACCACTTGATGTGTATCAGAGTGCTCCTTACCTCTTATGCCTCCCTTGCCTGAAATATACAGACAAGAAATAGGCTCTGATACCACTTGATGGCGTGATGACCTGGGCACCTACCTTAGCAGGTCCCGCACCTGACCTCACAGTCTTTAAGGATCGTTCAACTATATTCCTGAGCTGAAGCGGCTCCTTGGACTCCCAATGGAATCTCTATGAAAAACCAAATCCATAGGTCCTTTCCCTTTGCCTCACGGTCTTCTGCACTTAACCGTTTTCTTCCCTGACTCGGTTTTGGGTTTCGGGGTTTCCTCTTTCCTGATGTCAAGAGTTCCTGTACTCTCGAATCCCCGATCTCCGATGAGCTCTCTTCCAGCCTTAGCTCCTCCTGGCTATGCCCTCTGGTCCATATGATTGCTCTCATAAGACCATAGACTTATATCCTCCTATCAGGGTTTTGGGCTTCAAAATCCCGATGTGCTTCAACTCCCATTAGCCCTTCAGGCTAAGCTCCCGGTCCACGTGACCTCCCCCTATATGACTGCATCCATACCTCCTCATCGGGGTTTCAAACTTTCCAATGTCGAAATACATATGTCATCAGGATTCACGATCCCTCGAATCTCGACGCGCTCTTTAAGCACTAGCTCTCCTGCCTAGGCTCCTGGCCCATATGACCGTTATCCCCGTGACCGCAGTCTTGTCTCTCCATTAGGGTTTCGATATTTTCAATGCCACAATGCATTGGCCCACAGGATTCTTGATCCCTCGAATCCCGATTCTCCACTATGATGACAGCTAGAAACTACTGTCTGCCTTTAGCCTGATCAACGGTCGTGATTGCCTATGGAACCAACGGCTCTAGATCTCCCTCGGGTTTCGGGGTTTCAAATGTCAAAAAACATTTTTCCTCGGGATTCACGATCCCTCGAATCTTGATTTCCCGCTATGCTAACAGCTGGCCCCTAATGGTGTTTTCCTCCTTGTTGAGGTTTCGGACTTCGCGATTCCGAAATGCCCAAACTTCTTGTCATCAGAATTCCTGATATCCCGATGACCCAAATGCCGATGGACGACCTCTTGTTGGGCCTTTTCCTGATGGCTTCGATTGCTGCCATGTGTCCTCCTCTGATGGATGGTCCTAATTAACTCTCGGTATTTAGAGACTTGTGATGTCCCGACTTTCACGACCTCAGGAACTCCGATTTCCCAAGTGCCAATATCCCGTATCTCTTCGAATTTATGACACCTGTCTCCCCAAATCGACGGTCCAGATTATATCGGGGTTTTCACTATGGACTTCCCTGATCTCCTATCCACAGGAATGTCGATATCATAGATCCCGATGCCTCGATCTCTGCCACGTGTCTCCACTAACGGACGGTCCATATCTTCGCTAGACTTTTCCTATAGAAATTCCCAATGGTAACCCTCGTGCAACTCCTGTCCGATCCGACAGCTGACGGGTAATTTGCTCAATATCTAACAATTCAGATCCATCCTTCATCTATGCTTACTCCAGAGGCTTAACTCCAAGCATCTTCTCCTGATCCAACGGCTGACGGGATTCTATGTGAACATCCGATGGTCCACAATCTCCTCTTCTGTGCGCTTCTTCTGACACCTTCCTGGACGTAGAAACCAACGGTCCAGATCTTCTTTTCTACAGCCGATCTGATGGCTACTTTCTTCCTACACTTGGAAGAATTCCAAGTTTCCAAAGGCCTCGACCTTTGTCCTCTTTCTCCTCTGCGAACTCCTTTGCCTAAGTTCTCGACTACGCTCGTAAAAACGTTTTCCCTCCTGAGCTTTTACTCCTTTTGAATCCTCAAAGGAGTCTTTGACTTCTGCGCCTCTGCAGAGTCTATACACACACATAGTGCTGCCCCCCCTGAGCTTCTTGACACTCAGACCCCTACGGGATTTTATCTTTCTTTCTTCTCCTATAGATGGAGAACGTTGGGATGCCCTCCTTGCTATCCTCTTCCTGAAGAAACCTCTTACTGAGTGCTTCTGGGTATTCAGTAACCCCGCGAAGATCCCTTAGTGGATTCTTATTCAAATCACAGAACTCAAAGATTTCTCTTCTCTTTTGTGCCTGTCTGCACATTGACTCAAATTCCCACCTGGAAGAGTATCTTCTCAGAACGTTCAACAGTTTTGTCCTCTTGCGAACCTATGCACCCGCTCAATGCCCACCTAGCAGAGCTCTCAGAATCCTTAGTGATTCTGATTCTTCTGAACTTACAGTAGAGTTCCTTCCTCTGTGTACTCCTTGCATTGGCTCAATGCCCACCTGGCAGAGCTTCCTAGAACTCCTCAGTGATTCTGTCTGCAACTGTCTCTTCTCCCACACAGCCTTGCCTCCAAGGTATTTAGCAACTTTGAGGTCTTCCTTGAGTTATTGATTCCAGCTCTTGTGCTGCAGCATGTCTTTGTCTGAACCCGCAGTGTTCAGAAATGCATCCTCTGTGCATGGCTATCAGAACCCGCAACATTCTATCACACCCTCCTAGTGTGAAGCCTCAAAGACCTTCACCTGAAATCAAACACATCCCTACAAATGCATGATAACATCATACATTCACAGCATACAATGGAACACTCACAGACATTCATTCAACACAGAATATTGCAGGTAAAACTGCTCTTTGTATTAAAATGGAAAATGCATGAATTTACAATGGTGTTCCTGAGCACGGCCTGTAACAAGGTCTTGGCTCTTCTCTTCTTCTCTCTACTCGCAGATTCTATATTCTATCTCAATTTACTTACACAAAATGAGATACGAAATCTCTTTTACCTGAGGGGGCTCTTCGAGCGCTTCCCTCCAACCTACCTACCCTATTCAATTACATTGAATGGGCTATCTAGTCCGCTATCGGATCTATATCTCAGCCGTACACACATTAATGGACGATCTTATCTACATCCTGTCCAAAGGCATGACTCTATGTCTCACCAGCCTACAACATTTAATTACATTCAATTCATATTTTAATGAGGACTGCATCTCTCTTCATATTGAATGCACGCGCTCGACGTGGTTGGCTGGCTGGATGGCTGATGTGGAGAGATGCTCCTGCATCACTCAGGTATCCTATACAATTTCTTGTTCAAAGTAATAATAACACTACGAGGCCTAGACTCATATACATAATGGTGTTTCCATAAATAAGGTTGGCCCAAAAGGACATTGCAAACTTCGAGAGGAGCAACATCACACAATACCTCATCTTTGAAGGGCTTGATTCCATACGACAGTCAACACTATTGGCTGTAGCAGAGATCACTTCCTTGGCAAAGCCATCCAATAGTGTAGGGCTACAGGTGCGGCATTGTCGGTAGGTCCAGTTGCTTGATGACCTCTGCTGAGATGATGTTCTTCTGGCTACCACTATCAACGATGAAGTGCAGTGGGGTGCCTTTTACCCACATCTGTGAATGGAAAAGGTGCTCGCCTTATTCTGGCTCATCTGGTTCATTAGGCTGGAGCTTGGTTGTAGCAATGGTGGCACTCAGCTCCACATCAATGATCCATCTTCCCCTTTATTTTTTTGACTCAGAGTCAGAACCTGCATCTGATTTAAAGGCTTTCACTTCAGCCACCAGTGACTGCTTTGAGAAACAATCAATAGTGTTATGCCAAGGGCTCTTATGGAAGACACACCACTTCCCCATATCCTTCTTTGTCTTTTCGGTGTCCTTCTTTTCTTGCAGCTTGGATTGGTTGTCCTGATACTATCCATCTTTGCTCTATCCTTTTTTCTATAGGTTGGGGCTGCCCTTTCCTGGTTTTTGCTGCGAGGGGTTCCTAGCCCCAAATTGTTGCATCTTTTGTTTGATCTTTTGCTCGATTTTGAAAACATATCGATAGGCCACGCCCAAGGATGAGATGTCCATAAATTCCATTTCGGTATGGATGTATATATGCAGAGCATCATGGTACTTGAGCACTAGATTTCGCTCTGAATCTTTGATACCCAACTTGGTGCGCAGGGTATGGAAGATATTTGTGAAATCTGGCACTGCTTAGTCTCTTTCTTGCCGCAGTGTGGTCCATTTGGTATACAAGTCATCATAGCTTCCGGCAGGGTAGTATTATTCCTTAATAGCATCCTTGAAGGATTCCCAGGTGGCTGTGACTGTAAATAATGAGGGTTCCTCTGTTTCCTTTTGCTCACAGAAATTTTCCCACCAATCTTTGACACGGGGAACATCTTTGAGGAGCGCAAAAGTAATTTTTTCTCTATTTGAAAAGTTATGGATAGAAAAATACCCTTCTAGTAGATTCAACCACTTGTCTACAACATCTGCATCTATCTGACCTTCAAATATAGGAATATCGAAGTTGATTTGTACCTTGAAGGGGGCGACGCCTCTACTCAAGGAAGATGCGTCACTTGTTGGTAGCCGCCAAAGGATTTGCGTGAAAATATCCATTATCTCCTTCCTCTGTTGCGTGAGGGATTCCTTGAGAAACATTTCAAAAGGATCTCCTGTCCCATCATATTTATTTTCTCCTACCATGAGAGGTCATTTGGACATCCGAGAGCTTTTTTCCTCAATAGAAACAAGCTCAAGACCCAATTCTCTGTACCTCGACCTTGTTGGGGACATGCATTAAGAAAACAAGGAGCAGACCACTATAATACCACTGATCCGGATTTTATGAGCAGAACGAAATGAATACAGATTATTAAAATATGCTTAACACAGAATAACATAGATACAGTTGTTACCCATGATTTTGGTCGTCATGATGATGTATTGATGATGGTGTACTCAATCTCTTCATAAGAACTTTCTCCTGAGAAAAGTTACTTTCATCTCTTCCCAGAAAACTCCTTTTTGAAGAAGGTTCGCAGGCTGCTAATATATTAGGGTGCGAGAATGACCCATTCTCATAGCCTTCCTTAAGCCAGGGTGAAAACTTCTCGCACTGTGTTGAATAGCTAGGGTGCGAATGCATCCTAAACCATGGAAAAAGATGAATTCTCGATGTTTCTAGAACAGAATATTCTAGAAGAATGGGTTGGCATTCAAATGGTTATCCTTGTATTGGATTCCCTAATATTGTGGGATCATTCTTATCCAAGTAACTATCTCATTCTCTCTTATATATTGAGGAAATTCTCATGGAAAAGGTTAAGCAAGATTCATTGGAGAATTGGTGAAAGAATTGTGTGAAGGACTTATCTTGAACAGTATTTTGGAGACTCCAGCGAGTCTATCAAGAGGATTTGATCTTCTTCATCCAAGGATTGAGCAAGTGTGTGTGTTGGAGCCAAGATCCATCGAAAGGAAGATTGCGACATCAAGGATATCAAGTTGTAATCTTTACTTTCAATTAATATGATACAGTGGCATGTCCCTTTCCCATAAAGTTATTCTCACTTTATTGTGTAATTCCTTGATCATACACATAAGTTGACAGTTGAATATATTGTGCTATCTTCACTTTGGTTGGTTTGTTTTTGTTGGCGTTCGGAAGTCACTCCTGGATTGCTAACAGGAGCAGAGCCCGAAGCCCATCAGATTTAATGTCACGGTTTGTTTTAAAGGGTGATCAGATGAAGGAAAACTTGAAACCATACAATCTCAACTCAGAAACCGGACCAGGCATGCATGAACGAACGAGGTCTTGTATAAAATTCAAACAGTGATTCGTAGTAAAAGGGTGAGTAGGTAGAAGACTTATGCAATAAGGCGCAGTGATCCATGATGAACATCAGGTTCGTCACAGACTTGGAGAAGAAGTGCATTCAAACGCAAAATCCTTTTACATTCAAATACATAAAACCAGAGGGCACGACAACGCCACAACAAATCCTTTATTGTAACAAGCTGCACTACTGTGAATCCTCAGGCAAAAGATGAAACCAAGATGGATAAGAAAGGAAATTGTTTGTTATAAACCAAGAAATCTCAAACACAGAGGCATAGCCAGGAAACCAGAGTATGGATGAAACTTTACAGTCGGGAGCTTAGCTCTACCATCGATAGATACAAAAATGGAAAAAATGCCTACATATACTCAAAATAACAACAGCGGCGGAACCAAGAAACTTCATTAAAGGCTTTGCGTCTGCATGGCTTCTGACAACACGGAGTTGTGATCTTTGAATGGTCGTGCAACTTATGGCAGACGCGATCAGTTTTCTGACAGTTTATCCGGCGACTTGACGTGCTTTTAATTCTTTGCGGGACATCCCCATTATGGCGGAGACGATGTCTAACCACCACCAACTGCTTCAATAACTGCTTCTTGGGATTGATAATGGCCCAGCCAACTCAGCACCTCGAGATAGGGAACACTTCTCGCGCTGCCACCTCGAACGACTGAATGGCCTGAGGGACGGACCCGAGGGTTATCGTGGAGGACGTGCTGCATGGTAGGAGTGATGGCGAGAAGTGAGAGTGAGGACAGAGGAGGGGAATAGGGGATGATCCGTGGAAGGGGACAGTCAGTTAAATGGGGCGAAGACGGGAGAAACAGACTCGCTTTCGGGTGAGAGACTGATGTGGAAAGAAGGGGATGCGTGGCGGGCGATGAGTGGGTCATGAAAAGAAAGGGGGGCCACGCAAGCTAGAGAGGAGGAATGGATAAGTGACACACGGCAACAGGGGAAGGCGAATAGAAGGAAGGTGAAGTGACGGAAGGAGGACCCACACTGGTTAATCATAAGGCAATTGAGAGGAGCAGGGCTGCGCGAGCGCCGTTGATTAGGACGCTGCGATCGTGGCCGTTGGAAGCTGCATCCGCAATTCCGGACCCCCCCCCTCGGCTTAAAGGTAGAAAGGCGAGGGGGGTCCAGAATGGTCTTCAACGTCGTTGATCCGGGCGCGCTCATCTGGACCGTCGGAGAGATGCGCCCCCAATTCTGGACCCCCCCCTCTGGCTTAAAGGTCGAAAGGCAAGGGGGGTCCAGGATTTGCTATGAGCCGTTGATCTGGGCACGCTCATCTGGACCGCCCGGTCGTGCTTGTTGTTTACCACGGGCGCGTTGTCGCCCAAAACTTTGGACAAGTGGGTTTTAACCCATGCATTTGATATCTGGCCCCCTTAGCGAGAAATATCGCTAACAGTTTTGTCTTGGTCTTGACTTCACGAGAGCACCGGAGCGAGGTGGGAGTAACAGAGACCCTAGGAAGTGATATAAACATATGTTACTTGTTCCTTCCTACTAGCTAATTCAATGGTCAAAAATTAGGGAAAGAGTCATGTCTTGTCCTGTTTTGTTAAAGATCCAAGTGGATCTAGGGAGATCTGTTAGTGTCTGCACCTACCGATTAGTCCGATAACAAAATTGGTGACTCCACTGGGGTATCATCCCATTTTATTTGTGGATTTTGGTGTTTTTTCCATGGCCATTTTCTCTTGTTTTACTTTTCTCCTTTCATATCAATCTCTGAGTCTTCAGGATACCCTAATAGACCCTCTGGGTCCAGAGGCCTCTTCAAATTTTATGTCATTTTCCAAAAGCTTGACTAAGTTCAGACATTCTCGCACTGCACTTCACAGTAGCCTGTGAGAATCTATGGATTTCGCATCCTGCCTTTAGGTTCAGTGTGAGGTTCTCGCACTCTGATCAAGGGCCACCTGCGAGAATCACTAATTCTCGCACTATGTAACACTCTCAGCCTGCGAACCCATTTTTTCAAACTTTTGGATTTGATTTTTGGCATCTTCAACTGCCCAGATCAGTCTAGGTGCCTCATAAGAGTTTCTTGGACCATTGATTGATGTTTTTCTTGTCTTCGTTTTCATGCATGAACAATCTTAGGATTTCAAGGCTTTTCTTGTCACTTCTGTCTTGAATTTCGTTTCTTGACTTTTCTTGGCATAGCTATACTCTCTGATTTCGGAATCTAAGTGTGCTTGTTTGGTTAAGGACTGACGATCGGTTGAAAGTTGAGTTTCTTGGTCTTTATCATTTGATTATTGTTTGAAAGATCACTTTTCTTATGCAATTGAAAAGACTATATTGGTTTGCTTGTTATTTTTGTTTTCATTGAAAGAGTGGATTGGGTTTTTATCATTTCTTTTTCATTGGCTTTTGATTTTCAGTACTCTCACTATCATGGTGTGGGTCATTTTTGAAAAGTGAACAAACATTTTTCTTTCAAAAAAATCATTTTCGTCTTTGAAAACATTGAAAATCAATTGTTGAAATTATTGAAAAAGAAGCAATAGAGAATTGTTATTGATGCGTGATTTATTGCATTTGCATTTTAAAGGAAATTGTGTTTTGTAGTTCAAATTTTGATGCGAAAAACTTCTCTCTCCCTCCCATACATAGGATTCATTGAACGAAAAGTGATATATATTTCATTCTCATCCATGCATCGTTGGGTCAGAGTCATACAACATAAGTTTCATCTCTGTTTCCTTTGAGTAAACAACAGCTCTTAATAACACTACGCAATCATAAAATTAACTAGTAACTCGTTTCTAGGGCTCTATTACACGAACATTTAGCTAGGCTAGCGCTTTGGAGTAGGCAGAGAGATACACTCTCCAAAAGCACAAAACACACAAAGGATCTTGTGTTATGGAGTGTTAAATTCCATTTGCAACATCTTGTCCTGGGAAGCCCTTCTCACACAAGGGTCAAGCACAAGGTCGCATTGATATTGGCAGAGTTACTCACCCCGCTTTGTTGATATCAGTGTAGAGATTGAATGTATTACGGGGATCACTCGGAGGTATACCCACAATGATGAGTGGAAGCCTTTTGAGTTGAGTTCGAGCTAGATACCCTGCCCTTGCGTGTGGATCAGACTATCGACTGTCCCCCCAGGATTTATTGTTGTTGGTGGTGACCTTATTGGCCTATCTTTCTAGGTTCTTACACGAGGTGACTATGAAGGGGAAAGTCTTCATGGTACCTGGAATTGACATTGACCAAACTCACTTGGGCTCCTTGGAGGGTATACCCACGATTATGTGTGGGATATTGCACCAAGGTGTAAGTCTGTTACGCAGGTCATCAACGTAACTTTTCCACCCTAGCCCAGCCCCTTCTCGTCTCGTTGTTGTGATGTTGGATTTCATCACCAACTAGTGGCTTCGAAATTAGAAGGTCTTGTTTTCTTGGTGTTGCTTCCTAGATTTTGTTTACTAGCACGTGTTGTTTCTTTCTCGAAGTTGACCATAGGATTTTCTTCGTGAAGTTTGTCACTCATTTACAATAGCTCCTCCACGTCGTTCACGTAGAATGCAGGGTTTATCTCTAGAGCATATGGAAGGTTCTCAACCCTTTCCTACAAGTACACCTGAGGGATCTCCTCGACAAAGTGAAGTCACAATCGTCACCACACCACAAGTGGAACGAACTGACTCTCTCAAACATTTTCAAATTACAAATACTCGAGAGGACTTTCGACTTCACCCCGATTCTGAGAGATGTTTTATGCGAGAAAACTCTTTCGGAGACTTAATTGTTGTGTATTTTGGATCTCTGACTGGACCTGGGGACCAAGATCCTTTTTGGTCTATGGGTGTTTCTCGACGGGACCTTTTTGGTCCAGGTTCACCTGTGATTTCCAAAATCAACCCACCTGTGATTTCCGAAATATCTAGTATAGAGACAGTACCATTGACTACCGCTTATCACTTTATCGTCCCTGCCGAAATGGCCCATCTCACAGCTACTACGAGTGTTCCAACCAGGTTTACTGTGGTTAGTCTTTCTCCCATCAACACATCGTGAACGCCCAATGTCATTCTGACACTACCACCCGGATACCGTGCATTGAATGCTTCCATTCCTACTCCTGCGCAAACTCCATCCGACTCTCCTGGTGGTCCTTCTTCTTCTGGGCCCTCTCTTCCCAGTTTTATTCCAACACTCCCTCAATTTCCTTTTGGAGGACCTTCTTCGTCTTCCACTGGTGGTCTTAATCCTAGTGGCACTATTCCTTCATTCACTCCAAATTACCAGTTTCCGGTTGGTGGACAATTTCACCAAGGTTGTCTGACTCAACCCCCTCTCAGTGGGCAAATTCATTTTGGAACGCAAATACCAATTGGTACACAACCCCCAATTGGCACGTTTCCCCCAATTTGAACACCACCTTCGATGGGAGGACCGTCCCCGCCTTATGGGCAAAACATACCTCCCTCCTTGGCCCAATATTGGAATCAGTTGATACAACATCCTCCTCAATCGACTGGGGGGCAACAGTTTCTAGCTGCGTCTGCAATACCTCCTAGTATGGGCCAACCATATCTAGGTTCGTTCAATCCCATTTGGTGGGAGAATGCTCAAACTCAAGCCCCTGTTCCAGGGTATACTCCTATGAGCTACTATCCTCTCCAACCACCACCGAATATGCCTGGGTATTCACATTATATGCAGACTGCTTATGGTCCTACTGGTTTGCCGACAGGGCTTCCTCCCCAAAGCCACCAGTACCCACAGGTGAATCGATAGTTACCCTTTCTCGCCACTTTGGATCTTCTAGATTTGTCCAGGATTTTAAACGATCCTATTCGTCACTCTCCCCAATGGCCTGTTATACCAGCCAAGATTCCATCGGACATTCCTAAATTCAAAGGCAAAGCGGGAGAGGAAACCAACAATCACGTTATGACTTTTCACCTATGGTGCTCATCCAACTCATTGATGGATGAATCTATTCATTTACATCTTTTTCAACGAGCCCTCACAGGTTCTGCTGCGAAGTGGTACATCGAATTGACACGAAGGTTCTTCTCTGACATCAACACCCTAGCTATGGATTTCCTCACACACTACCAGTTACCGATTCATTATGACACAAGGACCGAGATTTTGACTTCCTTCAAACAGAACAAAGCCACTCATATATCCGATCACATTCATGAGTGGCGAAGGAGACAACGTCTCATTAAACTTGAGCTCCCTGATCAGTTGCTCGCAGAGTGGTTCACAAAATCATTTGTGAACGACATCGGTAAGGACATTTCCATGGGTGGTGTAGTCACGGAAGAGCAGGCTATAAGTTTTGCTCAATATCTTGACCTCGTTTATTCAAAAATGGGAACCCTTTACGATTTACTACCTGACTTACCTCGTCCTTCTACTTCCATCACTTCAACTACTCCAACTGCCTCGCATGCAGCTGACAGTGTGATTGGCTCTTCGCAGGCCCAACCACATTCCACCTCAAGCACCAACCCCAAATATTCTTCTTCTAATGTTCACAATGCTCCGTCTCCTGCCCCTCTCACCTGCAAGACTTCTGAGGTAAATGCAGTTCAATCTACCCCTGCCGGTAAAAAAAAATCTAAAAAGGGAAGGGATAAGAATAAGGAGGAAAAAAATACTCCTCAAGCAGAGAGAACCAAAACTACCCCTGTTGATGACCGGGATAAGCGCAAACCATAATACCCTTGTCTTATCTGTGGTGATGATCACTACACGAAGGATTGTCGACGATGTGATGAGGTCACTAAGTTCCTTCAAGGAGCTCCAAAACCACCTGCGTCGGCCGTTTTGTCACAACCCTTCCCATCTCAACAATAGGCTCAGTTGGTCATCCATGACCAACCCTCATCTTCTACCACCTCCTATGTTTTGATGTGTACTGGCGATTCTAAGAAGAGAAACGTTGCACTCACTACTCGAGCCAAAGATTATTCTCCCTCTAAGGAGAAGGTTGGTGATTTACCCCCTTCCTTGGTACAACCCTCTCTCATGACTCCACCTACCAACGATCCTCTTCATCTCGAACGATCGAGCCTCGACACAGTTCTACGACCCCCCCAAAAGGGCATCGTTTGGAAATAGGCTTTAAATCCTCACGCTCGTGCTTCCTAGAACTACAACATTTTTGAAGATCTGGCTCAAGCACCTTTTGCGATGTCAGCCCTTGAAGTCCTTCAGACTTGTCCCGCACAACGGAAGGCACTGTTGAAAGCTACCAGTGGAATCGATCCGACGGATACGAATTTAATAATATTTGATTTGGAAGATCACATTCCAAGGTTACCCCCTCAACTTGCATTCCAGATCCAAGTGATTGTCTCTGACAAAAACATTTTTTGCATCGTTATTGATGAGGGTGCCTCGACATGTGTTATGTCTCTTGCTTGTTGGAAAGCCATTGGATCTCCTTCTTTGAATGAATCCCAAAATACTCTTAAAGCCTTCAATGGCTCCGGTTTTAAGCCCTATGGTGTTCTTCCTTTGTTGCCCATCACGTTAGAAGGTAAAACAGTCCAAGTCAAAGTGGAAGTCTTTGACGCTCCCCTTGATTACAATCTTCTACTTGGCCGCAACTGGATCGATTCCATGTGCGCATTTGTGTAGACCCTTTTCCGTGTGGTACATTTCCCACATCAAGGTAAGGTTGTCATGGTCGATCAACTAGCCTTCTTTAATTCTGACACTCGTACTGGAAACGTACCGTTTATCGCTAAAACCCCACCGGGTTATGAGAACGTCGGTGTAGGCCTTCTCAAGGACTCTTCGTTAATGGGTACTTTTCCCATTCTACCACCTGATGTTCCACGCTCATCTGTTTCTTCCATCAACATGATCTCCACCTTGCCTCATGAATTTCCTACGTTTCACGACCCCTAGATAGTCCCTGACCCTGGAGATCATCTTCCTTTCGGCGATGAAATTCCGTTAAGTCCAGTTGAATCCACCTATCAGTCCATTCAATCGGCAACACCTTCTACCCCCTCTCTTGGTGAGTTGTCTCCCAATCCTTTTCTTTTTATTCTTCCCACTGACGAGATGATCATGTATGTCATGGAGGACAACCCTTGGGACGAAGGGCATCATCGTTCCATCCTCTTTCTGGAGAAACATACCCTTGATAACTACCAACGAATTTCGACCCCATCGACCGTTGTCGTCATCTCCACCATTCCTGAGTCTACACACGATGTGTTTTCCAAAGGGAACTTAAGCAATATCTCATCCATGATTCCCCTCGACATATCCGTCAAACCTGGAATCATCGAAAATGTCCATATTGGAGCTTCGTGTTCTCCTAACGAATTTGTCACCTACATGTCTCTTTTCAAAGAGTTTCGTGATATCTTTGCATGGAGCTACGAAGAAATGTTGGGTATCAACCCTGAGATTGTGATACATGAGATAAAGACATATCTTGACGCTAAACCCGTCCGGCAACGCCTTCATCCAGTTCACCCAATTAAAGCGGCTGCTATAAAGCTCGAAGTCGAGAAACTTCTGAAATCCAACTTTATTTATCCGGTGGCTCTCACAGACTGGGTTTCCAATCTTGTCCCGATTGACAAGAAACAAGGCAAAATTCATGTATGCGTTGATTATAGGGATATCAACAAAGCTTGTCCCAAAGACAAGTTTCCTACCCCCTTCGTCGATCAGATTATCGATGATTGCACCAGAAGTGAAATCTTCTCTCTCATGGATGGTTTCTCCGGGTATAATCACATCAACATTGTTCCCGAGGATCAACATAAGACTGCTTTCATTTTTCCTTGGGGTACTTTTGCCTATTGGAAACTTCCTTTCGGTCTCAAGAATGATGGCACAAATTTTCAATGCGCTATGTCTTATGCTTTCCATGATATCAAGCACATCGTTCAACCATATTTAGACGATTTACCTGCTCACTCAATGCGCTGAGTTGATCACCCAAAACACCTCCGAGCCATTTTCGTCCGCTGGCGGTTCTACCGTATACGTTTGAATCCTCATAAGTGCATTTTCTGCGTGGAATCCGACCGCCTTCTAGGTTTTATCTTTTCGCGTCAGGGGATCCGAGTGGATCCTTTAAAGGTCTAGGCGATCCTTAACCTCCCTCCTCCTTCTACACTTCGCTAGTTACAAAGTTTGGGGGAAAGTAAACTTTCTTCGTCATTTTATCCCAAATTATGTCGAGATAACTCGTGGATTTACGTGGCTATTAAAAAAGGATTCAGAGTTCGTCTGGGATACCATCACCAACAACTCTTTTGAGGCTTTGAAATTGTCCCTAACGCGTGCTCCTCTTCTCTTTCCCCCCGATTACAGTCATGATTATTTCCTTTATCTTGCTGCCTCAGAGTACACTATTGCTATGGTTCTCATTCAAGAGGATGATGCTAACGATGAGCATGTTATCTACTACTTGAGTCGAAGTTTAACGCCTACTGAAATCAAGTACTTACATGTCGAAAAACTGGCCTTGGTTTCCGTTCAAGCCGTTCAGCGCTTCCGACACTATATCCTCTCATGCAAGACTACAGTGATTTCTCATTGCAACCCTATGCAACACATTCTTACCCGTCAATTGCTAGGGGGAAAATACTCCAAATGGATTGTGATACTCCAGGAGTTTGACTTGGAATTCCAACGCACCAAGTCTAAGAAGTCCTTAGTCTTTGCTGAGTTGATATGCGACTTTCCCCATTCTGCAATGGAAAATGTAGCAGCTGATTCATTACCTGATGAATCTCTTTTCCTTATTAGCACTGATGATCTTTGGTATGGGGATATCATTATATACCTCCAAACCCAGACTTTCTGACCAACTTTTTCTAGTGTTGACCGACGTCGCATACGCTATCAAGCTCGTCAATACATTATCCTCGGGGATACTCTTTATCGTCAAGGGATTGACTCTATTTTTTTACGTTGTCTAATGTTCGATGAAGCCGAGAAAGCTCTGAATGACTACCATTCTGGAGCATGTGGTGGTCATATGTCTGGGTATGCTACTGCCTAGAATATCTTACGAGCAGGGTATTTTTGGCCTTCTTTGTTTAATGACTGCATCATCCCTGTTAAGAAATGCCATGCTCACCAGACCTATAATCAAAAGATACGGTCACATCCTTCTCCTCTTCACTCCGTGGTCTCAGTTGGTCCCTTTGTGAAATGGGGCATCGATTTCATGACATGTCACCCTCACTCGGTTGGGGGCATGGTTACATTATTGTAGTCGTCAATTACTTTATGAAATGGGCCGAGGCAATGTTGACATTTGACAACACTGGAAAGACCACAGCCTTATTCATTTTTAATCACATTATAGCTCATTTTGGTGTTCCCCAAGCTATCGTCACTGATCACGGTAGCCACTTCAGGAATTTTATGATGTCTGAACTTACTGAAAAGTTGGGTCTTCGCCATTATAACTCAATGCCCTATTATCCACAAGACAACAACCAAGTCGAAGGGATTAACAAAGTTCTCATAACTATGCTCCGATGAATGATAGGGATTCATAAAACAAGTTGGCACACAATGTTGTTTTCGGCATTGTGGGCGTACTGGACATCCATCAAGTCCGCTACTGGGTTTACACCTTTTTGGTTAGTCTATGGTGTGGAAGCCATTCTCCCTATTGAATTTTAGATACCCTCTTTAAAACTAGCTATTGAACTCCTACCCAACACCTCTGTTGAGGAAGAACGTCTATTGTATCTTATGTGATTAGATGAAACTCGACGTGATGCCACCCTAGTCATCGAAGCTCAGAAAAAGTGTGTCAAGGCCCAATACGACAAACATGTCAAGCCTCGTGTTTTCTTGGAAGGAGATCTCATTCTCCTCTATGATCAAGATCGAGATATGCTAGGTGCTGGAAAACTCAAAGCCATGTGGCGAGGTCCTTATGTCGTTCGACGAGTTTTGGAAAAAGGAGATTATGAGCTAGTATATATCGATGGTATCCCTTTGAGTGAACCCAGGAATGGGTTGTACTTGAAGAAGTACTATGCATAAAATCATCTGTGCATGAGTACTTGTATTTTTATTGTATCATACTTCTTGTGTGTTACTATAGCTTTCTTTTGTCTTTATTTGGTATCTGCCCTTATGTGACATTGTGTTTGATTTCCATATGTCGGAGTCTTCACTTCCCTATATTGGCTTCGCTGATGGTGCTAGCTGTAGTACTCAAAACCTTGCTTCTGCTGCATGGGCAATTTACGCCCCTACAAACGAACTTATCTCCTTATGAGGTGTGTGCCTCGGTCGTGCGACCAACAACATTGTAGAGTATAGCACCGTTATTGAATTATTGGTTGATGCTATCTCACTCGGAATTCATCATTCGGTTGTGTGACTCGATTCGCAGCTTGTAGTACTACAGTTAAGTAATATCTATATTATTCGAAGTCCTACTTTGTTACGGGTGTATTTGCAGATTCGCCTCTTGGAACATTATTTTGATTACATTGCATATCAACATATTCCTAGATGTCTAAATACATTAACATATGCATTGGCTAATTATGTATTAGACAGACATTTGAATCATTTATAAATCAATCACATCAATATTCACACAACACATGATAAACTGGTAGAAGTCGTTTTCATATATAACAATCAAAAGAGTTTTTTACAAAACGTTTTGTTCGAAGACCAAAATATCAAAATATGAAGCTCATAGCTTCTACAAAGTGACATCATGGATGACGTTCACAGTAACACATGACTGCCCAAGCAACCCTATGGAGCAGTTGACGCATGGACCCTGACACTCCTACAGTATGACGTTGATCGTGTCATGGAACCTCTTCAATAGGCATGTCTAGAATATCTGTGGTCAGGGCCTCTAGATTATGTTCTACTACTTGATAATTCTCGGCATATTGTGGTGTTGCCGCTACATCTACTCGTCGTTGAATGGGAGAAGTACCAGGAGGTCGATAAGGTCCAACATCTGTGTCATCAAAAATGAATTTTGTATTTAGTCTTTGGACGAACTTATAAAGCAAAAACATTTGAATATGATTAAAATTCACAAAAACATTTAAAAAGAAAAAATGTGTATACCTCTTACCAAGTTCCCCCCACTGAGCATCCTATGGCAGTACTAAGTCTAGATCTCCTTGGAAATCCAACCCGACATAAGAATAATTGTCAACCATCAACATTTGTGGTTGAAGCCAGTCAAAAAGGTATCATCATACTTGATGATCGGTCGAGCTACGTGTCGGGCCATGAGCCGACACCATCTCAGCATCCTTGGATCCCTGGGAGCCGGTAAATTCCACTCAACCTGCAGCCTCAGTAATGGAACCCTCTCAAGGAAGAATGACACTAACAAAGATTCGTACCCGAATTTCTTCAGGTTGCCTCGTCTGCATTTGGTCAACTGCTTTTTTATACTACGAAGCACTGCATCTGCCCAGTTGAAAACCCGAGGTTTAGTACACTCTATGGCATACTGGAAGTAACTCTGTAGCGCCATGTGAAGAGCAGAACTCCCATCCATCCAAGCTATGGTGAATAGGATAGTACGGAGGGACAAACCTCGTACCCCCCAAATAGCTAATTTTCCTTTCTTTCTCTCTACCTCGGGAACACAGTGTAAACGATAATACTCACTCATGGGAAACCCACCACCTCTGCCACCAATCAGGCTCATGTATTGCCCATGCCATGAAAGTCCATTCAAAAAGTAAATGTCCTCAATATCTAAGGACAGTGTGTGAACCCCCACATGAAATACCTGCTGATCGGGATCCCACATACGCACAAGGTACTCTAATAACCTGACTTGGGCCCTCATGCCCGGGATACGAAAGTACTTCAGGAGGCCACAGTTTCTCAAAGTAGCAATAGTAGGTGGATGATTTTCGGCAATTTCATTGTCTTCTTCGTGCTCCCTTTCGTGCCATTCAAGAACCATTTTGATGGCCAATTACCTGCATAAGAAGCACAAAAAGAGGATTAGCAACTCTATTCATTAATTGGTTCTTTTTTCATTGAGTAAAATTTAAAAAACTTTTGTGCTTTGTGGTTCTCGCAGGTGCCCTTTGGGCATAGTGCGAGAACCTCGCAGGCTACTGTGGGATCACCTGCGAGAATCACCCATTCTCGCAGGTCCCATGTAGCCCACCTGTGAGAATCACTGAGCGCAAGTAGGGCTCATAAAATCAACTTAAAAATGAATTTTTAACCAATGAAAATGCAAATTTAAACCATGAAAGAGTAAAGGACAAAGAGCCTACTTCACTGTCGTTGATGGCTCGACAAATGGACACTTGTAATTCCCGCAATATGACACCAAACTTCAAGGGTAAAAGAGGGGTTTTTGAGCTCAAATAGTGGAAAAGTAAAAATGATATGGTAAAAAGAGTTTTTACTCATTTTTATTTACTTTTACCATGTCATTTGGTTTTTTATGATTATTTATCTATTAAACCCTAATCCCTAATGTCCTTTTGAGTGTAACTTTTGCAGGCGTAATGACTTTGATATTCATATACAGGGACGCGGACATAATTTTTCTTTTTCCATCGCATGTTTTGATTATTTTTTATGGTTTTTGTATAAAACCTCGAGCATGGTCTTTGTCCGTTCTCGCGCTTGAAAATACATGAGAACGCGATTGAGCATACTTTTATCACTTTTTCGGGCTCAACAAGGTTATACGAAAAAGGAACCCCCCTGGAGTCCTCTTTAAGCTCTTTTCAGAATATCTAAACATGAAAAGATCGTCGAGCGACCTTTCTATTTTCACGCTCGATAAAGTATTTGAAGAAAGCATCTGGTGAGCGATAATTTATCTCTTTTTCAGTCTCATCCAGACTATTTTATGAAAAAGGAACTGAGAGAGTTCTCTTTTAAGTGTTTTTCCAAACTCTATAATCATGAAAAACCTTCGAGTTTTCTATCTTTGGACTCATTAAACAAACATCGACATACCAGTAATGGGTCCGAACCACTCCTTCTTAGGGTTCGCTAAACATACTCCGAAGGACTTATCCAAAGGATAAGATTATATCAACAAGCATATGTTACCCTCCTCAAGCTTGCGTAAAAATAAAGAGGTACTCACCAGAAATGGTGGGGGAAAATTTGGGAAAGGGATATGTTATCATCTTCATATTGATTGGCAGTAAGTGTCTCTCTTGAACATGACACCCCCTATTCATCATTTGAAGCCGGTTTGGGAAATCCATTTTTCTCTCATTCGATTTTCTACAAGGTCATTACCTGTGTCATCTTTGAGTCAATGCTTCCAAATCATTGGTCGTGTCATTCATATGTTCAAGAGAAGTCCATCTGAAACCTTTATTAAGTCGGCCATCTGCAGTTGTCCATTCTCTCTGTGTCCGCCTTCCCTGTGTCCAGTTCAATTTACATCATACTTTGTTTCACCTTCAAAATCTGTTACTCATTTCGTGTCATTGATGGGAAATACATCAAAGCCCTCCTGTGACGAGTTTAGTTACGTCGATTTCAGCTCATTATCCGGAATCAAGACTTAGAAATTATTTGGTACCTTGGAGCTTGCATGCCTCAATGGTAGGTTTCCTCACTTTCGATGGTGGGTTTCCATCATTGACCCCTGATTGAAAGATTCCATCGGATGTTTGACTTCAACTCACTCATTCACACTCGATGGATTGTACTAGAGTACCTTGGGAGTCATTGACATCAATGGTGATTTCCCTCGCACTTGTTAACGGTTTCATTAATGATAAGTAATCAAGTGGTTTCTGCCATGTTCGACTTCAACACATGTAATCACATGGTTAGATTCGTACTTTGAGTGACGAGATTGAAGACCCTGGATATCATCTCTTTGTCCAGGTTGCGATGGAGTATGTATAATTTGTGACACATAGATCCATTGTGTATGTCTCGTGGCTATGTCGTCTTAATTTGAAATTTCTCGCATACATCCACAGTGTATTCCTGGTGGCTATGCTATATTTTGACGACATGGATCCACAGTGTATGATTGGTGGCCATGACCCATGTTTACGATGTCATTAGTCTATGATCTGAGTATGGGAATGCCTACCTCAGAATTGATATATATGATGTTCTGCAGATGCTTTGGTGTTTGCAAGTTTTCGATTAGTTGTGCTCCTGGTTTCTGACACACACATGCAACTTACAAAGTCTTTCGGCTATCACTGATTCCAACCTCATACTTTGGGGGGCATTTTTTTACCCATGATTTTGGTTGTCATGATGATGTACTGATGATGGTGTACTCAGGCTCTTCATAAGAACTTTCTCCTGAGAAAAGTTACTTTCATCTCTTCCCAGAAAACTCCTTTTTTAAGAAGGTTCACAGGTTGCTAATATATTAGGGTGTGAGAATGACCCATTCTCGCAGGCTGCCTTAAGCTAGGGTACGAACTTCTCTCATTGTGTTGAATGGCTAGAGTGCGAGCTCGTCCTAAAGCATGGAAAAAGATGAATTCTCGATGTTTCTAGAAGGGAATCTTCTAGAAGAATGGGTTGGCATTCGAATGGTTATCCTTGTATTGGATTCCCTGATATTGTGGGATCATTCTTATCCAAGTAAATATCTCATTCTCTCTTATATATTGAGGGAATTCTCATGGAAAAGGTTAAGCAAGATTCATTGTAGAATTGGTGAAAGAATTGTGTGAAGGACTTAGCTTGAACGGTAGTTTGGAGACTCTAGCAAGTCTATCAAGAGGATTTGATCTTCTTCATCCAAGGATTGAGAAAGTGTGTGTGTTGGAGCCAAGACCCATCGAAAGGAAGCTTGCGACATCAAGGCTATCAGGTTGTAATCTTTACTTTAAATTAATATGATACAGTGGCATGTCCCTTTCCCATAAAGTTATTCTCACTTTTTTGTGTAATTCCTTGATCATACACATAAGTTGACAGTTGAATATATTATTCTATCTTCACTTTGGTTGGTTTGTGTTGTCTTGATCTTGACTTCATGAGAGCATCGGAGCGAGGTGGGAGAAACAAAGACCCTAGGAAGCAATATAAAGGTATGTTACTTGTTCCTTCCTACTAGCTAATTCAATGGTCAAAACTTAGGGAAAGAGTCATGTATTGTCCTATTTTGTTCTAGATCCAGGTGGATCTAGGGAGATCTTCTAGTCTCCACACCTATCGATTAGTTCGATAACAACAGTAAAACTGGTTTTCTATTCAATAAGGAAATAAGCTAAAACTGTAACATGCAGCAGAAAACAAGCTTACTGGAATGGTGGCGTCTTATCTATGAGAAGAGATGTGACGACTGTGCTCATTCACAAGAAGATCATTACAATGAGCCTCTGAAGTCGTTTTTACAATAAACAGGAATGTCAAAAACCCTAGAAATCCAAAAACCTAGCCCTAGGAGATGAAGCGCCAAAAGTCATGTGGGCCCCGTTTGGGTAAGTTAGTTGGTCAACTTCTTGGGGTCATAACTTTTGCATACGATCTCCGTTTTAGGCACATGATAGCCCATTGGAAAGGTCTATCTGAGGGTTAAACATTTTGGTATAATCTAGTAAAGGGAATTTTCAATTGTGCCGATATCTAAAAACGTTGTTTAGGGCCTCAAAATGGACCCGCAAGTCACGGACCTGAAAACTAGGGAAAAAACTAGCAAACTAGAAAACTGCCAAAATGAACCAGTTGGAATAGGTGGGAGGCCACCGACATCCATATGGATCAGAGAGCATATGAGACACCTAACTCTAGTGATGAGGAGGTTGCAGCGAGAGAAGATGCTGATAAATCTGAATAAGTCATCTTTCATGAAGAGAGAACTCATTTATTTGGGGTTCGTGATCTCTTCGAATAAGTTGAAGATGGATCCTCAGAAGGTAAAAGCAATCAAAGAATGGTCATTGTTGAGGAATATATTTGAATTCAAAGGCTTCCATGGATTAGCTAGTTATTACAAGAAGTTAATCAGAAATTTTAGTGGAATTTGTGCACCAATGATGGACACAGTCAAGAAAAGACATAAATATTTTCATTGGACAGAGGAAGAAGAGAAAAGTTTCAAGTTGTTGAAAGAGAAGATAATTGGACAACGAGTTTTGGTTCTTCCAAATTTCAGTAAAAAAATTCAAGTGAGATGTGATGCAAGTGGATTTGCGATTGGAAAAGTCTTAAGTCAAGACAATAGACCAATTGCATACTTCGGTGAGAAGTTGAATGATGGAAAAAGGAATTATTCCATGTATGATAAAGAATTTTATGCAGTCATACATGCACTGAAGAAATGGAGGCACTACCTAGTTTTGAAAGAGTTTGTTTTGTATAGCGACAACCATGCTTTACAATTTGTAACCAGATAGGAGAAATTGAACCAGAAGCATGCAACATGGGTTGAATTTATGAAGAACATTACGTTTTTTATAACAAACATTTCTGGAACTGCAAATAAGGTTGTGGATGCATTGAGCAGGAAATGTTTGATTCTGTAGGAGTTTCGTGTGAAGACCTTAGGTTTTGATATCCTTAAGGATATGTGAAAAGATGATTCAGATTTGAAGGTTGCTTATGAAGCATGTGAGAATCTATTCAGAGAGACAGAAGACAATGGATTGAATACTTGATCAAGGATGGATTTCTATTCAAAGGAAATTAGTTGTGTATCCCAAAGAGTTCTATGAGAGAGAATCTTATGAAGGAAAAACATAGTGGGGGATTGGATGGACACTTCGGCCATGACAAAACATTTGTGCAACTAAACAGTTTGTATTATTGGCCAAGGATGAGAACAGATGTCAAGAAGTTTGTCAACAGATGTAGAATTTTCGAGCATGCAAAGGGGAAAAGATAGAACATGGGATTGTATCAACCATTGTCGGTACCAAAGAGGCCATGGTATGCAGTAAACATGGATTTTGTGTTAGGACTACCGAGGAAACAGAGGGGTTGTGATTCCATATTCGTGGTAGTCGACAAATTATTGAAAATGGCACATTTTATTCCATGTCAGAAAACCAGTGATGCAACACACACTGCAAATCTGTTTTTCAAAGAAGTTGTTCAACTTCATGGCTTACCCAAGCGTATTGTTTTAGATCGAGACACCAAATTTGTTGGTAATTTCTGGAGGACACTATGGAAAAATATGGGAACAAGTTTATCTTTATCTCAACATATCACCCTCAGACAGATGGACAGATTGAGGTATAAAATCAAAGTTTGGGAGATTTTTTAAGGAGTTTAGTAGTTGAACATGATGGTTAGTGGGATCCGATTCTTCCGCAAGCAGAATTTGCATTTAATGACTCACCTAACCAGAGTACAGGATAGAGCCCATTCTAGATAATGTATGGAATGCATTCGAGAGGAGTATCTGAGCTAAAATACTTAGAGCAGGATGAGTTCAGAAGTGCTAGAGCAGAAGATTTTGCAGTAGAAATGAAAGAGCTCCATAGTAAGATTAAAGAGCAGTTGCAAAGTTCCAACCAAGAATATAATCGCATACCAGATCATCACCGAAGAGAGATTCAGTTTGAAGTGGGAGATTTGGTCTTAACACATCTAAGAAAAGAAATATTCCCAAGGGGAACGTATAATAATATAAATATGAAGAATATACGACCGTGTAAGATTCTGAAAAAATTTGAGGCAAATGATTATGAGATAGAATTTCCAAATGATGTGGGCATATCACCCATATTCAACATAGCAGATCTGTATCCTTACAGTGCATATGAAGCATATGGATCAGAGACTCAGAAGGAAGTTTAGTGGATCAAACAGATGCCTATAGCTGAAAAGCCGTAGATAGGAAAGATCATTTATCAGAGAGTTAGAAAGAAGACCCAAAGGAAGACGTATTTTGAATACTTGGTAAAGTGTAAGAGACAACCGATTGAATATGTCAGTTGGGAAAGTGAAGAAAATATCCATAAGAATGGATAGATGGTGTAGGAGCTCATGAACATGAGTTCATGAAATTTTCAACGAGATGAGTATGATGCATAAGAATCGCCAGCAAAGCAAGCGCAAGCGGAAGACAGTTGGAAATGTACCAGCATGTATTTTGAAGATGTTTTGAATTTGAAAGGATGAAGCATTAATGTAATATCTGGAAAAGATGTTTTTTCTTGTATCATTTCTAGATTGTAACATAGATCTTGAGCGGTTAATCTCATCTGTCAGTTGTAAGCATTTAATGTAATGAATGTAAAGTAGATGTAGGCCTTAATTCAATTAGATAGCTTGAGGTTGTAGGAGGGGAAACTCTAGAAATATCCCTCGTATGTATTGTATTTTATTATTATTTCTCATTGTAAGAGTAGAGTTGTAAAGCAAGAGAATAGGGGATCAGAGAATAACAAAGATTGTAGAAGTTGTATAAGAAGGCAGTTCTTGCTATAAAACCCATGTGCAAAAGCACTTGAGTTAATATAAGAACGCTTTCACTCAATTTCATGGTGTTGTGATGAGTATTGTTTGCATCTATTGAACAATATGTTTACACTTTGATTATATGCTCTGTTATGCATTTATTTCAATGTTGTGTGCATGTATCTATGATTTCATGTTGAATGTATGAAGTCTGTGAGAGTGAGAGTATGAGTTTCAATTGTTTCTCTTCTTGAAAATTTCCGCAAGGGGTGCAGTGAAGGTCCGCAAGGAGTGCATTGACAAGGCTCTGAGTTTTACCTCAAACAAGCTCAAGAGAGATACCGTTGTTTTCATACCAATAGAAGTGAAAGTGTAGCATAGAGTCGTGCAAGGTGTGCACAGTCCAGGTTGAAGTCTTATACTTTTCCAACCAAGTGAGTGGTTGAAGAATTTATGTCGCAAGGAGTGCGCAGAGTTGGAGAGTTCAGATAAGCGTTGATTATCGTGAAGGTCGCAAGGAGTGTGAGTAGAATTCCTTGGAATCCTTGAGTTGCAGTAAGAATCAATCTTAGGAAGGATAGAGGCTTCTAAGAGTTCAAGGGGAAGACAAGGGTCAAAGTCATTTCGCAGAAGGAAATCTTAGAAGGAAGGGCACCAAGTCATTTGGCAAGATTTGTCAAAAGTATGAACGGACGATTGAAATTCTCAGAGGGAGAACTATCGATTTTCTGTGGACCATTGGATCGAGTGGATCAGTGGAGAAGTTGAGGCTAAGTTTCTTTCAACACTCGCAAGTTCAGGAGGAATAGTTTTCATCATATATGGATCAACGAGAGTCATTGATCTTGTGATTTTGAATTTTGGCATTTCGGGAGTCGGAGTGTGGAGAAAGTCATGACTTGGAGATCTTGAGTTGTGAAATCCTAATGAAATCTAGACCGTCAGATCATGGAAATTTCAGGACCATTGATATGTGGAGAGTAAGTCACGATATCGGAGTTAGGGGAAAAGGATAAGAGTCACATCGTGAACTCACGAGTCCCGAAATCCCGAAGAGCTCGGAGGTGGACCCCAGGATGTGACTAGAGGTCATATGGTTAAGGCATAAGGAAGGAGATAAAGACCTATTATCCCTTTTCATGGTTTTGGGGATATAAGGAGTCAAAGGGACTCACAATATAAATCGTGAAGTCGCGAAAGTCGAAACACCTTTTTGGGTAAAGGTTGTGGTCGCGTCAGTTGGTCATGTGGAGAGAAGATTCATGCCTAGTGCTTTTTCACACAGGTGTGACTTCTAAGAAGGACCTGTGGTTATATGTGTGAAAGCTCCAGTGGGAACTAAAGAGACATTCCAGCTCAAGGGAATAGAAAGATCCAAAGACTGGGAGGTCAATCAAAACCTGATGAGGTAGGGGTGTTGCGTCATATACTAATGTATTTTAGTGTGTATGTATTTTCCCTTTGTTTTTATCTTCAACTTGCATATCAAGTTTTCCCTTGGTTGGTAGCTGTCAATGGAGTCTTTGGTATACTTAGGATTCACAAACGGGGCTAGTTGTCATACAAGGAACTTCACTTTCGCCACTTGGGTTTTTTACTCACCTGAGTTTCTACTAGGGTCCTCAGGTGGAGTTTCCGTAGGGCCATCAATGAATAATGTGGCCGAATATAGCATCATTATAGAATGCTTGTATGATTCCATTTGACATGGTATTCACTAGTTATAAGTTCACATGGACTATGAGTTAGTAGTATGTCAGTTGAACGACAGTTACCATGTGTGTGACCCTACTCTACTCCAACAAGTATTACAGGTACGAATTTTGGAATGACAATTTTATTTTATTACTTATCATCACATACCTAGAATTTCTAATTATGTATCTGATTCATATGCTAATTTTGTTTTATATTGGCATTTGTCACATAACTAAAGCAAAGAAAACATTTTCAACAATGTACACATTGTAACATAAGTAAATCCAAAGATCAATGTTTATATATATATTTCATATATCCAAAAAATATGATGTTATAGTACAAAATTGGGTCTGACACCCTCAAAAATACATATATAGATGATCATACAATAGTCATGACATATACACCTGTGGCAGTGGATGAGTGTCATGATAGCAGACTATGGCATTTTCCAAACACTGAAATATTCATACCCAAGCATAGGGAACACCTACCACCTGCCACTGCAAAGCCTCTGACAGATCCTCCACCTGAACCATGGGAATCTTCTGCGTCAAACGAGACAGGTTTCCCTGCACATTCTAAAGCACTCTATCTGCGTCCCCTCCCACCGTCTCATCTCCCCATTGCCTTCGATGATGTCATGGAATTCCGTTTAGTTGTCGTGGACCCAATTCTGCGTCAGATACATGTTTAGTTAGTACTTGACAACATCCAAAAATATTTTTCCTTTCTTATACAAAAATATAAAAAAATGAAATATTCAAAAACTTTCACATACCTATGTCTCCATAGGCGAAACTTGGTGGTAATGGCATTTCCGGATCTCCTATGAAGTCAATCCCTATGTAAGGATAGTCATCTAGAGCCATCAACTACAAAATTCACTAGAAGAAATGGTCATCATTGTAGGGTGTTGGCACCCTACCATCCCCATGTTGCCTCATCACCTCGGTCCATTGTACCATGGCTGGATCGCGAGGTCCACATAGAATAATCTGAACTCTAGGGACCAGACCTAGAACCCTCTCAAAGAAAAAACTACAAAGGATAGATGCGAACCCAAAGTTCCTCTTTCTATCCAGTTTGTAGTCGGTTAGCTGGCTCTTCATATTGGCCAGCAGTGAGATGCACCATTCATACACTGTGGGTCACAAGCACTCCAATGAGTAGAACATAAGTGGCCTCGATGCCTGGTGCAAGGAGGTTGACCATGTGATCAATGTCAACACTAGGAAAACAATCTTGAGACACATATTGTTGATCGCTATGATTGGGATTTGTCTCCCTACCTTCTCGGTCTAGGTTTATCTGAAGCCAATGAATCCTCAAGCATAGTACCTCTAGTATATAAGTAACATTGGGAAGCTAGGAATAGAATCGAGGGCCCTTTTATTAGAGCTAGGTTGATCATCAGGGAGAGAATAATCTACCATCGACAAGGTTAGGTTCACAGAGGATAATTTACAAGCCAAAACAAACACCCCAATAACCTTTTAAGAATGATATAAGTGTATATTTGTTTTGAACCATTTTCTCAACTCAATCAACTTTCTTTCTTGCCTATAGCGCACACACACATGCATGCATATGCTCACCCGCACACCTTGGTGATCTCCATTCCATCTATTGTTAGGAGGTTAATCTTTGTTATGTTGTGTACAGACACTCTATGTTAACTCGTCTAGTGCACAGCAGTATGCCTGTGTGGGTGGTCTCCACGCAGTCTGTTGTTGGGATTTTTCTGATTTTAGTTGACCTGGTTCCTGGTGAAGATCTAGACCGAGAGGCCCCACCAGGGATATTTTCCAGTGCAGATAAACTAAAGCGAGGGAAGGGAAGGGTTCCATCCCCAAACAAGACCAATGTATAAAAGTGCGGGAGATGGGTTGGAAAGTAGTAGTATATAATTTTCCACGTAGATAGATAGCCACGTATAGAGACCTTTCCTCCTTAATCACAAAATATATCCATTCAAGAAATCCATTAGCATCAGTAGCATCAAAGAGAGTAGTATTGACTGCATAGACTCTTTAGGCTATCTCTAAGGCCTTACTCTACAACTCTAGCAGAGATGACGGCGGAAGAAGGTGCCTCGGGTAGAGGGGTTCTATCGAAAATGACATGAAGGCAAGGACTAGAGTAGAAATCACCATCCATGTATGTTCTTAATGATAGTAGGCTAGATACTTGAAGAATGGTGTGGAAGCAACTCAACATATTGAATCTCTCTACAAAAGAAGAATAAAATGACTATAAAGAACTATGCCCTTGAAGGGAAGGAGGATAAATTGGTTGGACAGTTTAAATCCTAGATGAATGTTGACTAAGATATGAAGAGTGGTTAGCAATGCAATGAGTGGCTATGTAATCCTCAATGTTCGTGCCACTCTTAGCTCCCCACGACAATCCCATCAAGAAGTAGTTTTCCTCAACTTCAATCCTTAATGGTTGTTCTTCAAGGTTGAAGGTCTCAATATCTGAATCCCAGTAGTTCACAAGCAGCTGAACCAATCTCACTTGAGCCCTCATACCCTTGAGAGCCCAAAACTTTTATAGCCCACATAATTTTAAGGCCATTTGGGCCCCTAGATCTCTCTCAACTACAACATCCACCTCTTCATGCTCTCTTTCTCTCCACTCTAGCCCCATCCTGCAATATTCAAACCCTTTATTGAGTTAGCAACATGTAAAAAACATTATCCACAGACATATACGCGATCAATAGTGTACACAGTAACATATAGTGTTTCTTATATGTTGTTTGTTTTTCAAACAGTTGCGTATAAGTATGCGTATATGCGACCCGATAAACTATATCCTGCGTACACCTTAGTTTTGAAGTTGTGCCCTAAATAACTTAAAAAATGAGGCCTAATTACAAATTTTAATCCAATGAAAATAAAGAGGAGATCAAGATGAATTACCTAGTTCAGACGGTCATCTATTCTGTCCCTCATATCTCCTGCAATCAGCAGTTGACATTCGGAGGAAATTTTGTCCAAAATCCACTAATTGGGTAAAAAATACAAATGGTATAGTAAAATTGATTTTTTTACTATTTATAGCAAATTTTTACCCACTTTACATAGTTTTGTACAATATTTTGGCCTAATGGATTAATACAACAATGGATGGAGTTGGTTTTGGTAGTTTTATCCAGGGATTCTTGTGGTTTTCAATGCCATGTCGCTCATTCGTAAATTTGGACAAGTATTTGTGTAATCTAGCATATATGATAGGTATCCAATCCATCATGCACACTTTCATCATCCTATGACTGCAGCTCATATGCATTAGGTATGAACCTGTTTCATAGTGACACAAAACCTTCTATCTACAACTAATAGTGTCGTTAGCGAATGGTAGAGACTTAGCAAACATGGGTACCCTAGTTATATCCCTTGCTTCATTCGGTGCCCATGTAGATATTGTTGTTCGTAGGACCAGGATTCCCTTATACCTATTACATTAATTTATGTTTGAAACTCATTTATTACTCATAAACATGTTGACCTATACCTAGAGGACTCCCAATGAGTTTGATTTAAGCTCTTTTCCGACTCTCTCAAAAAGAGAAAAGATTGTCGAGTGAACTTGTCTCTTTCACACTCATAAATTGGATTTGAAAGGACGTCTATTTGGTGCAAGTTTATCCCTTTTTCAAACCAAGTATACTATGATTACAAAAAAGGAATTTTTTTGGTGTTAAGTTGTAATTGCAGCTCATTTTCTTGCTTGTAGTATTGAGCCTATTTCCAGTTCTCTCTTTTGTGTTATAATCCTTTCACTTCAACAATTTGCATCATCATCCAAGCAAAGCCTTGTTTATATCCTTTGTATCTTGACACCCTATAACCAAGAGGAAACATTCCCATGAGTTTCCATTTCCCGCATGAACCTCCTTGCATTGAGCATAGGTATGTTCCATTGTTGGAACTAGATTGCTTACTTGCGACTTGTTTCCTCCTTTGTATCATCGCATTCATTTGACTATGAAAAAACAAAAAAAGAAGGGCGATAAGAGAATATTATCTTATATTGGCAACAATCATGTCACCTTTGAACAAAGAACAAAATTTTTGAGTCCACTTTTCATCAAAATTTTGGGTTCAGAATGACCTTAGAAAGTTGAGCTCATTACGTAGAGTTTACTCGCCCGACTGGTTAATCTTCCAGTCCCTATGGAGATTTTGATTGATACCTCCTACATCTCAAAGTTTCATCATTGATTCTATGTTACCAGAGTCTTCCATATGTCTCATTCTCTTGTTCAAAGGATGTCTATCAACATGTGTCTATTCTAACCCTAATTTGCACCAGACATGCATACCTAGCAATAGGCCATCTTACTATTTTTGCCAAGCCAATACTGAATAGATCTTCTTAAAAACCAAAATTTTGAAGATGTACATGCCTTGAACCACTATTGCCCATGTATTTATGCTATATGCACCATTAATTCCCACATTCTTATGCTAGCTGCACCATTACAACCTGTGTATACCCACAAAAGTTGCAAAAAGTAAAAAGTTCCAAGGGAATACAGGATTTTGGGTAGTTTCCTAACCAATTGACTGCCCATAGCCCATCACCCAACCAAATAACTATATTTTTGGCATATAAAAGAAGGTGTTTGGGTCCCATTCTAAGGAGAAGCATGAAAACAGTGAAACTCTTCCCATTTCTTAATCCCCCCTCGACCCAAGAATTTGCAGCCACATTGTGAGTTTGAGCCAGAATTCCCCATTCTTTCCCTTTTTCCTCATCCATAAACATATGCCTATTCTATATAGAGAAGTGTGAGAAAATAAGGATATGTGGAAGCAATTGGAGTTTGGTAAAGAGGAGCCCAGGACCGGGTTTGAGGAGTAGATGTCGATCTCATTTTGTAAGTGACATTATGAGATTAATATAAACAAGTACTTTTGTCATCCCGCCATATGATTGGTTTCATATCTATGTATGATTTACATGTTGTTATGAAATATAACCCATTAATCCATATACAGAATGCTTGTTCCCAATTTCTTGTTTGTATTTTGGTGAATGCAGCTCAACCTTGGGAGGATATTTGTAGTCGAGAAGTGACCGAACGTATTGGGATCGACACCCAACGCAGAGTTCAAGGTACGAATACCATATTCATATACTTTGTACTTTATATATGAATGTAGGGTGTTGTCGGGATAGTGGTTAAAAGTAGGAGACTTTAGACGGTTATCTCTGCCTGCACTTTAGAACCCTAGTGTAGTCCGTAGGGGGGTTTTCCCACTATAGCAGTGTCGACCACTCCTCTAAACTCTTGACTTTGCATGTCGATCATACCCTCAGTGTGTCTCAGAATTACATGAATTTGTAGTCCTATTGAACACCTTGGCCCTACGTTCCTCATTGGTAGGTAACCTTGAACCCAACAGTCGACATTTAATCATCGGTCGTTGACTGGGTAGTTTCCCTTTTGTTTGATGGGAATAAATCTATTCACACATTGGGATTTGTGCAGTGTCTTGGAAGCCATTAGCCTTATTGGTGGTTTCCTCACCTTTGTCAACAATTTTCCTTATTGGTTTCTATTCAAAGGGTCTTTTTTGTGTACCTCTTACATCTGGCACATGCAAAAGATGCACAGGGTCATTGGTTCATGAACATGTTCTTCATCCAATTTCCTCCAAATCATCAATCTCCTGCTTTGTACCTCGTGTTGAATGATGAGAGATTCCTCAATTCTCTCCTTTCAGCAGGTCTCCTTCCATCGACTTCATCTCATCTATTCTAGAGATGATACCTAGTGTCCTATGAGTACCTAGATTCTTGCAATAATTAGTGGTAGGTTCTCTCACCATCAATAGTTGGGAATACATCAATGTCTTCTGATCGATGTAATCTTCAAGTGTTCGACCCTGACACCTTTATTCACACTTGTAAGAATGTACTCAGTGCCTTGATACCTACTATCATTATCGGTAGGTTGTCTCACGTTTGTTAACAATATATGTTAATGATCGGTAATCAAACAAAATCTCATTGTGTTCGACCTCAACTCCTTTATTCACACATTGTAGACTTGAAAATTTTGGCAGATCGTGTAGAAGACTTGAAGAGATCAGTCCATAGTTGCAACTTTCCTTAGTTGTTGTTATCTTTCATTGGACCAGTACCTATTTCACTTTAGTAATCATGGGAGACCAAATTGTACTCCATTGTATACATATATCTTTAGATTGATTTTGAGAATGGATTTATTAGGCATTTTTCATGACTGTGATGGCCTTTGTGTAAATTCTAACCTTGTACAATATCTACTGCAAACTGATATTCATAAAAGAACAGAAAAGATACAATGGCAAATACAAACATTACACAGAGATTTTTCACCTGGAAACCCAAACCAGGAAAACCAGCATATATTATATTGATACATTGCTTTACACTGTTTACAATACAATATACATATAGGAGCCAGCGGCATCCAAAACCCTAACCCAATGACCTGGATTAGTCCAAAACCCTAATTCCTTAACCGGAAATAGAAAAACCATCGGCAAAAAAAAACCATGTGCCGAAAAACCACCTAATATCATGTGGTCCCGGAAATATGTCGGCCCAAAAAAAAAATTTTCGGGGGCGCTGCCCCCGAACCCCTGCACCCCCCCTCTAACCCCCCTGTGCACGCGCTCATACACTAATACTCGTGCAAAGAATATAACACATACCCAACATTCTCCCACTTGTTGTTTTCTTTGCACACAGGGGGTTACAGGCTTACATAGTCAACAATGCCCATGGATCCTCTACACCAAGAGAACTTCTCAGTGCTCATAGATTTTGTTAATGAATCTGCAACATTCTTCAAAGTGTCCACCTTCATCAGTGATACTTTCTTTTCTTCAGTCATGTCTCTCACAAAGTGATATTGAACATCAATGTGCTTTGTCTTTGAATGATAAGCAGGGTTCTTCGCCAAGAAAATTGCACTCTGACTGTCACACTCTATCC
>ML796070.1:863796-903248 GCA_009831015.1 Picea engelmannii
ACTTCTTCAAACTTCAAAGAAGTTGTATTACTACCTATGGCCACAACCAGACTATCCCATGAGTCTGGTAAAGAACACAACAAACTGATGCATTTATCTTCATCTGAAATTTTAATATCAACAGATACTAACTGACTTACCACAGTATTGAAGGCGTTCAAATGCTCTGCCACTGAGTCTCCATCTCTCATCCTCAAGTTATACAGCTTCTTTCTCAGGAATAGTTTATTTGGACTTAGACTGATACAACTTCCCCAACTTTTCCCATAAATATTTGGCTGTAGCTTCCTCTGACACATTCAGTAATACTGAATCGGAGAGACACAGTCGAATTGTGCTCTTTTCCTTCCGATCCATCTTTTTCCATTCATCTGCAGAAGTTCCTGTAGGTGTCGTACCTGGATCTACCGCGATCCACTGATCTCTGTCCACCAAAATATCTTCCATCTTGAGCTTCCACAGCTCAAATCTTTTCCCATTAAACTTCTCGATCTCCATCTTCGAATTGCTTGCCATTTCTTTTCACCTGAAAAACAATACCGCAGATCTCCTACTGTAACAAGGCTTATCACAGTCCCGAGCCAAACCCTTGACGACAAAGGCATCCCCCTGAAGCCAATAAAGCTCTGATACCAAATGTAAATTCTAACCTTGTACAATATCTACTGCAAACTGATATTCAGAAAAGAAAAGAAAAGATACAATGGAAAATACAAACATTACACAGAGATTTTTCACCTGGAAACCCAAACCGGGAAAACCAACATATATTATATTGATACATTGCTTTACACTGTTTACAATACAATATACATATAGGATCCAGCGGCATCCAAAACCCTAACCCAATGACCTGGATTAGTCCAAAACCCTAATTCCTTAACCGGAAATAGAAAAACCATCGGCAAAAAAAAACCATGTGCCAAAAAACCACCTAATATCATGTGGTCCCGAAAATATGTTGGCCCGAAACCGACGAAAATATGTCGGCCCAAAAAAAAAAAATTCGGGGGCGCTGCCCCCGAACCCCCGCACAGGGAGCTCCGCACCCCTGCACCCCCCCCCTCTAACCCCCCTGCATGCCCAGCGCAGGCACTCAGCCACTACTACTCGTGCAAAGAATATAACACTTTTTCATGTAGCCCACCTTTGTAATTCCCACTAATGTCCATGAACAATTGTTTTGTATATTTCCACATGGATCTATAGTGTAATTCAAATTGGCAGCCATGTGTGCAATGTCACTGCAGATTGTAATATTCTCATGAGAAACTAGTTCATCTAGTTGGGTGTCCATTACTCCACTTTTGGGTATTATAATGTATTTCGTCCATAGTAGATACTCCTATGACCTCACACATTAGGGGGCATTTTTTATAGCAATATTTTCCTCACCCTGTGCAAATTTGCTTAGAAGGCCTTTTTCCATTTCCCTATGCAGAGTTGAAGTCCCTTTTTTCAAATCCCAGAGATAAAAACAATATTTTTCCACATATATGTGCCCTACCTATTATACAACATGCGTATACGCAAGCTACACCACTACAACCTGCATAAAGTGGGTTTTGTGCCAAAAATTAAAAAATGGTGTTGGGTTTCCATGTCATGTCATGCTTTCCATGATCCTTGACCTTCCATATACTAGAAATGTTCTAACTCATCCCTTTAGCTCCACCTCAAGGCTATGAATGGGCTAAATCTGAGCTATGGAAAAAGGGAGAAGAATTCAACTTTGAGAGCAAAGTTACTCTGGAGAAATCCTTCACTTCATATTGAGTTTGCATCCCTTTATTCTTTTAAGTATGAACACAATGTTCATCCCCAAAGATATTCCCTACATGAAAACCACATTGTCTCTCTTATATGAGCTTGCCTTTGGTGGAGGATTGAAGTGGTGGAGGCCTAGATGGAAGCAACTTAGTTTCTCGGTTCGAAATCATGCTGACATGAAAGTTGGTAATTCATTCACTTCTGTTGATTACATTTTAATAGAAATACTCTTTTCTCGTCCAATTAATATCTTGCAAATATTTGAATTTTTATTTCATGGGAATATTTCTTATGAATGTTGATGGAATATGCTATTGAATGTGCTAACATTATATACTATCAACATATGCTTTCATTTATTGGTTGTTGAGGACAAGTTGTTGGTGTATCGCTTTGATTCAAGTGCTCAATGGTGGACTTCATTGAACGTCTCGATGAGGTAGGCTCTTTATCTTGTCTCGTTAATATATTTTCTTATATAACATACCTGAGATTATAGTTGATTTATGCAGTCATTTCCATTTGTTTTGGTTTACCCCTAGCCATAGAGATATTTTCTTCATAACATTGTGGTCTCTAGCCTGTTGTAAATCCATTGGATCTCCACCCCTGTCTTGATACATGACCATGTTGACTGCATTTGATGGGTTTTCTTTTAAACCCCATGATATCTGTCCTACTTTTCCGGTCCAGTTAGGTGGAAATACTGTGGAGGTTGAGTTTGAGGTGGTTGATGTGCCTCTTGACTACAATATACTACTAGGGAGTAATTGGAATTATTCTATGACAGTCATTGTGTCATTGCTTTTCCACATTCTACGCTTTCCTCATGAATGAAATATTGTGACGATCGACCAATTGTCCTTTTCACATCTTTCTATTAATCAATCCAGGGGATCTTTAGTCCCTCGTTATTGATAATTATAAGAAGGAAATTAAGAATGTTAGTGCCAGTATGTGTTCCTCCTTGATGGGTAATTTTTATTTCATAGCACCAACTACATATATCAATTCCATATCTAGTGAGTCTTCATCGTCGATGAGGTCCATTACTTTTTGTACTTCATATTTCAATGACCCTTGGACCCTACCTTCCCTAACTATGTCGTATGAAGGTCATTCACTCATTGGAATGGAAATTCCATTGTCTATAGTAGAAGTTGCATATCAGGCTATTCTAGAAGCTATTACTAACACAAACCTTCCTCCTCGCAGACGGACGAGATGGATCCCATTTTAGAGCCCATATGGGTCGCTCAATCATACTTTTCACATGATTTCCTTGACAATACTTTACCCTCAGATGAATCCATCTTAGTGTCCATGTCTGGTCTTGATAGGCATTGGGATGATATGAATCATCAATCCTATTTCATTCTAGATGTTGTTAGGATTGAACAGGATGATTTTAGGTCCACCTTAAGTGATATGGTCAGTCATGTCATGGTTCCATTAGATACACATGGTATTTATGCTGAAGTAAACATGGTGAACATTTCCCCTATCATTTCTATCGAAATCTCTCAAACCCCTGGTAAAATTGAAAATGTATATATCAGTGCAGATTCTTCGTTTGAGGAAATTCATATCTACATCGATATCTTCAAATAATTATGGGATGTATTTGCTTGGTCATACAAATAAATGACAGGGATCAACCCCAACATTGTCAAGCATGAAATTAAAACTTATTTTAATTCTAAACTTGTTCAAAAAAGTCTTTGAGTTGTTAATCCTAGGAAGGTCGCCACTATTAAGGCAGAGGTGGAGAAGATACTCAATGTTGGATTCATCTACCTAGTTCCCTTGACTGAATGGGTGTCCAACCCCATTCCTGTAGATAAAAAGAAAGGAACCATTTGTGTATGTATGGATTTTAGGGGCCTGAACAAAGCTTGTCCTAAAGATAACTTCCCCACTCCTTTTATTGACCATACTATTGAAGAGTGTGTGGGAAGCAAAGTCTTTTCCTTTATAGACAGATTTTCAGGTTATAATAGAAATAATATCAAACCCAAGGATCAACAAAAGATGTTGTTTATTTGTCCTTGGGGTACATTTGCATACTGGAAAATGCCTTTCGGTCTTAAAAATGATGGAGCAACCTTTCAACATTTCATGACCTTTTCGTTTCATAATATTAAGCATATCATCGAATATTACTTAGATGATCTTTATCCTCACTCTCACAAGAGGGTAGATCACTTGAATCACCTTCGAATGGTATTTGAGATATGTCGTTATTATCGCATTCGGTTGAACCCTCACAACTGAATATTTTGCATTAGGTCTGGTCATATTCTAGGATTCATATTTTCAAAGCATGGGATCATGGTGGATCCTATGAAGGTTGATGAAATACTTTGGTTTCCTCCCCCGTGCAACATTCGACAACTTTAGGGTTTACAGGGGAAAGCTAGCTTCCTACATCATTTCATAGTTAACTATGCCAATTTAACTAAAGGTTTCATGAATATTTTGAAGAAGGACACTCCATTCATATGGGATGAGTGATCCCAAGAATACTTTTATGATCTTAAGAAAGCCTTAGTTTCGACGCCTCTACTGAAGCCCCTAGACTAGAATAGAGAATTTTTTCTTTATATCACCTCATCGAAAGGGAAAATTATTATGGTATTTTTTCAAGATGATGACGAGCTCCATGAGAACATTGTCTACTACCTTAGTCAAAATCTAGTTGTTCTTGAACTCAAATACTCACGCGTAGAGAAACTAGCCTTGGTCTCTATACATGTGGTTAAGTGATTATAGAATTATATCTTACTATGAAAAAATATTGTGGTTGCGAATATCAATCCATTTCAATACGTACTTAGTGGGAATATCATATAGGGGAGATACAATAAGTGGATTTTTATTTTTCAATAATTTGATCTCAATTTTGCTTCTGCAAAATCCAAGCAATAACTAGTTTTTTCATAACTGATGTCAGACTTCCCTAGATTGAATGAGAATATTTTTAATGATTATTCATTCAATGATGAACACATATTCCTTATCTCATCTTTTGATACCTAGTACGAAGATATTTTAATATACCTTCAAACCCTGAAGCTCCCCTACCATCTGTCAAGAGATGACCGACGACGTATACGTTATCAGACTAAAAACTACCTTATTATTGGTGAAACTTTGTATTGTCAAGGGGTGGATGATATTTGTCATCATTGTTTGACTCACATGGAGGCTGAGGATTTTATTAGTGACTATCATCATGGGGCATGAGGTGGTCATTTATTAGGGCTTGCAACAACCCAAAATATATTGCAAGCCCGTTACTTTTGGCCATCAATTTTTAAAGATTGCATTGAAGTGGTTAATAAGTATCACCCTTGTCAGGTGTTTGTTCAGAAAATGTGCTCGCACCCCACCGCTCTTCACCCAGTCATCATCGTTGGTCCCTTCCATTACATCCCATGTAAATGGGTTTGGTGCGCAAAACATTAAAATTGCATCGGGTTTCCATGCCATGCCACGAGATCTGCAATCCTTGACCTTCCATATACTAGAAATGATTTGAATCGACCCTTGAATTACATTTGGAGGATATAAATGGAGCTATATATGAGTCTTGAATACATTCAACACATCATTGAGAGCAAATACACTCTGGAGAAATTTCACCTAATTGAGTCTACATCCCTTTGTCCATGAAAGTCTGAACTTCTTGTGTTCATCCCCCAAGATCTTCCTATCTTGTGATGGACAACCTCATTGACTCGTACATGTGAGATTTCCTTTGTGGAGGATTGAAGTGGTGGAGGCCCAAATGGAGGGACTTGGTTTCTCAGTTTTGTTATGTTTCATTACAAAAGTTTGTCACCTATGTAATTATGTTGATTACATTAACAGAAATACTCTCTTCTTGTACAATTGATATCTTTCAAATATTTATATTTCTTTCTATGGGAGTATTTGTTATGTATGTTAATGGATTATGTTGATTTATATGCTGACATTATATATTATCACCACATGTTTGCGTATCTTGGTTGTTGAAGACAAGTTGAAGGTGTAAAGCTTTGGGTCGTGTGCTCAACAATGGTCTTCTTAGAACGTCTGGACGAGGTAGGCTTCTAGCCTTCTCTTGTTAGCATTTCATTTATACAACATACTTGATATTATAATTGATTTATGGGTGTCGTTCTATATTTTGTGGTTTTCCGGTAGCCATAGAGATATTTTCATCAGGCCGAACAAGAATGCACACATGATCTTAGGAACATGTGCACATTATTAAGAAGGTGTGCATTTTATCAAGAACATGTGTAGGTTCTTGTTTGGAAGTCGATGTGAAATCTCGGGTGGTTTTTCAGGGTTTGTTGATCATATCACATTAGGAACATCTTCACATTCTTAAGAACATGCCGACATTACTTTGTGAGTCCATTCGTGCTCACGTCGTTTCCAAATTTTTTTCCAACTTTGTGCACCCACCTATTACTATATATTTATGTTAACTAAAGTTAGCTTTTGAAATTACGGTTAACTAGCCTTATTTAGTTTATTTTGGAATGTCAAAGTGCAACACAAAACCTCTTAAAATATTACATTTGAAATGTCAAAATGTGATATAAGTCACTTTTGTTCCTTCTTGAACATCATATGTGAGATAACCTTCTTTTATTGCTTTCTTAAATTTCAAATATAGACATTTTATGTTTTTGCAACATAATATATTATCTTATATGTTGTCCTAATATATCACATATTTATATAAATATTATAGTATATTTATATCGCAAAGTCAGCTTTTGGAAACATATATTGCATAACCATCTATTGTTTATTTTTTAACATCACAATAGGACATTTTTTGAACATCATAATGATGTAACCCTCTTTTATTCTTTATTTTAATGTCACAATGTGACATAAAACCTCTAAAGGTATTATCTTTGAAATTTCAAAATGTGGCATAACTCTCTTTTATTCCTTCTTGAACATCACAATGGTAGATAACCCTCTTTTATTCCTTTTTTGACCATCACAATGTACATCATTTATTTGTGCCACATAATCCTCTAATGCATATATGTTTTCATGATTCATTTCATATTTATACAAATATTACCATATTCTTATGCTAACAAAACTCAAATTTTAGAAATATACCCTTACCAACCCTCTTTTGTTCATTATTTAATGTCAGAATGCAACATAAAACCTCATAAAGTTTTATGCTTGAAAAGTTAGTGTGACATAACTTGTTATGGCACAAAGGGGGAATATGTAGGGTTAAATGTATATGTAATAGGGTCGAGATAATATGATGCAGGAGCATCTCTCCATGTCAGCCAGCTAGCCACGTCAGCACGTGCATTCAAAGATGAAGAGAGGTGCAACCCTCATCTTCAATTTTGAATTTGAATGTAATTTAATGTCTTAGGCTATTGAGCCGTGAAGCCGTGCCTTTTGCGCAGGCTGTAGGTAGATAGGCCTTTAATGTTTTGTAAGTTTGAGATCTAGATCCGATTCTGGACTAGACAGCCCATTCAATGTAATTGAATAGGGTAGGTGAGTTTGGAGGGAAGAGCTCGAAGAGCCCCCTCATGTAAAAGATCAATTTCGATCTCATTTTGGAGGTAGTGGTAATATTCAAGAAGAGTTGTGAGAGAAGAGAAGGAGCTGAGACTTTGATGTAGTTCATGCTCAGGAACACCTTGTAAAAATAGGCATTTTCCATTTAATACAAACATCAGTTTTTCTTTCATATTTCCTGTGTTGAATGAATGTCTATGTGTGTTCAAATTATGCTATGAATGTATGTTGTCTTTTTACATTTGTAGGAGTGTGTTTGGTTTCAGGATTTAGAGGTCTTTGAGGTTTCACACCATGAGGGTGTGACAGAATGTTGTGGGTTCTGATAATCGTGCACAGAGGGTGCATTTGTGAATTATGTGGGTTCAGACAGAGATGTTCCAAGTGGGAATAGAAGCTGAAATCAACAACTCAGGAGGAATACCTCAAGGTTGTTGAATGCCTTGGAGGCAAGGCTGTGTATGAGAAAACACAATTGCAGACAGAATCTCTGAGGAGTTCTCTGAAGCTCTGTTAGGAGGGCATCGAGCCAGTGCAAGGAATGCATAGGAGAAGAACTTTGCTGTGAGTTTAGATTGATGTCAGAATCACTAAGGATTCTGAGAGTTCTACCAAATGGGTACTGAGCATATGCATAGTGGTGAATTGAGAAGAACTATGATGTGATTTCAAACAGGAGAACAAGGATCACTAAGGATTCTGAGAGCTCTGCCAGAAGGGCATTGAGCAGGTGCAAAGGGCGCACAGAAGGGGACAAAACTGTTGGATGTTCTGTAAGAAGATACTCTGCCAGGTGGGCATTGAGTAGGTGTGTAGACAGGCAGAAGAGGAGAAAAGAACTCCTTGAGTTCTGGAATTAGTAGAAGAGTCCAATAAGAAGGATCTTCACAGGGTTGTTGAACACCCTGAAACTCTCAGCAAAAGGTTGCTTGAGAAGAGGGATAGCTAGGAGGGAATTTGAATTCTCCATCTGAGGGATAAAGGAAAAAGGGACTTAGTTCCTTAGAGATCTGAGTTCGTGAGTACGCTCAGAAGGGATAGCACCTCATGCATGAAGAGTCTTATCAAGGAGTGCAGGAGTCGTGGAAACTTCTTAAGGTTCCAGAGAAGGTCAAGCTCATGAGGGTGAGTGCTTTTACACACAAAACTGTAGCTACAAGGAGTGCAGAGGCTATATAACTCCTTGAAGAGTTCAGAGTTTTTGAAGCTCAGGAGGAGTGGCATTTTGTACGTGCAAGAGAGACTCAAGGCGAAAATCTCACATGGAAAATAATTCAAAGCTAAGGCCTTAGACATTTGGAATTCTTCCAAGTGTTAGAAGAAAGCATAGAAGCTCAGGAGGGCGCACAGTAGCCGTTAGATCAGGTTGAGGAGAAGATATCTGGACCGTTTGTTTTCCACGTCCAGGAAGTAGCAGAGAAGCGCACAGGTGAGAGGATCTGAACCGTCAAATCTTTAGTGAAGAACTCGACAGCCGTTGGATCTGTTGAGAGTTGCCAGAGGTTTAAACCCTCATAGGCATAAGCGAAATTCACTAAAGGGAAAAATAATCTAAGCCATCCATTGGAGAGGACACATGTCACGAGATCACCCATATCAGGGATTCAGACATCAGAGGTCAGAGAAGGAGGTCTCTTGACTTCGCGAGTAGTGAAGTCGCGAGAGAATCATAGTCGTCCATTGGAGGAGGACAGGTGGCAGAGAATTAAGGATCTCGCAAACTCGGAGGTTTGTAAGGTGAGAGGCCAAGGGTTGGGTGCTCCAAGTGGCGAAATCGCGAAGTGACGAAGATAGGGACGAGAGACACGTGGTAGAACCACACTGTGAGCCCGAAGGATAGACTGGCGGACACGCGTTGTTCATTGAAGAGAGTCAACACCCCGTTGACTTTTCGTGTCTCGGGGGTTCCTAAGATAATGGGACAGAAGCCCAACCTTTCGACTTGCGAAGTGGCGAAAGGTGAGAAGTGCTATTGGGAAGCCTAGTCGGTGTTCACGTGCGTAGGGCGTTGAAAAGGGAAGGAGTTATAGCCATCTTGCGATCTCGGATATTGCGGGATTGGACAGGAGGAGTCGAGATCTTCGACTCGTGAACTCGCGAGAGGTGAGTTGTGACAAGCGCCTTTAGAGGTAGGCCTTGGTCATAGCATTGTGGTCGCACGAAGAGGGCGGATCTCATGCCTAGTGTTGTTCACACAGGGGAGCTTCTCGAAAGGATCTGTGGATCGATTTAGAAGAGATTCCAGCAAGGAATCGAAGGAGTCGCTTCAGCTCATGAAATAGAGTGAATGATCCTTAAGACCGGGAGGTTGTGCAGACACTCTATCGAGACAAAGATAGTGTCTATGTCATAATAGTAAAGAGGCCTCATGTGTAGGTTTGAATAGGTATATATAGATATTATGTATTCATTATTGGATACATGTGAATGGTGATGTATAAATGTATTTGGTTATGTGGAGGAGGTTCTCCTATTGTCTAACTAGTTATTGTGTAACTTATCTATATTGGAGTTGTTTTCCATGCTTACATTCTTGTACATGGTGTGTACTTATGTTTTGTTGTGATATTTTAAGAAAATGTAATGTTCCAAATACATAAAATATCACAACATAACATAAGTACACACCATGTACAACAATAAAAGCATGGAGCACAACTCCAATATAGATAATTTACATTCACATGTCTACAATAATGAATACATGATATCTATATATACATATTCACACCTACACATGGGGCCCATTTACAATTAGACCGACCCTATTACATATATATTTAAACATTACATGTACATTTAGCCCTATATATGCCCCCCCCCCTTGGGCTTATATCATATACATTTTATTGAACGATGATTTCATTGGTGTCAAAGTCAATCATCAACATGAATAAACCTATGCAATTACTTGAAGGACTCTAGGAAGTGGTCCCCTTATGGCGTAGCTTTAAGCATGTCCCTCACAGGAAGATTCTTTCAAGAAACCCACACGAAGCCCTATAGTTATTCTCAAGAATCCCTACAATTGTTTGAAGAAAACAAATGTGAACAACATTGCAAATGCATACATAACCTACATGTATTGATATTCCTCATTGATCCATTTCCAATGGTAGGTGGCATGAAATGTGGTTCCTCATTCTTGAGGAGATATTCCATTTTTAAAGATGATCATGTATATTTTCCCCTAAAAGAGTTGCAAACAAGAAGTTATAGGTCAGACCTATTGTCAAGTAAAGCAGAAAAGTATTGAAAACAAGAAGTTATAGGTTAGCCTTAAATTCAAGTAAAAGAGGAACTTGGAAGGGTATGAGTAGACATTAAGAACCTCTTATTTTTATCATGGAATCTTGTGACCTCTTAGAGAAATTTTGGTAGAGAAGTCGTATGCAGGAGGGAATTCTTGGAGCTATATATGCTTGAATTGTTTATGAGAAACCCTATCTGAGTTGAGCCCCACAGGTCAAGTGTAACATGTCCCGTGAGGCCCCTACGGGCCAAGTGTAAGGTGTCCTATGAGGACCCCCGCATGATGTATAAGACTTGTCACATGAGGCCCCTGCACGTTTCCCAGTCTAGTCCCACAAAGTTGAGGAAGGGTTTGAAGAATGTGTTCTTATTTTGACGTCAATGTTGAGGAAGTTTTGATGATCTAAGATATGTTTCATTAGTGTTTCCGCATAATTAAAGGTATGTATTTTTATACGTTTTGAGACTCATATATTGGATATTTTGGCAGATGATCTGAGGCATATCTTGGATATTTTGGCACATGATTTGAGGCATATCTTGGAGATTTTGACACATGATTTGAGGCATATTCTTGGAAATATTGGCACAAGTTTTATGTGGTTATTGGGTTGAAACCAATTTTGATGATGATGATGTATCGGTATTAGATACAATAGAAATGACATGTTGATTCTCTTATATATTTAAGATTGGAAGGAAGGGGCAAGGAAAGGGTGTTGGAGCCTCCTTCTAGTTGGAGCTAGAGAATTTAGGGAGTTGTAGATTCCTTTAGGTTGGAGCCTGTAAACTAGGGGATTGGTGCCTCCTTCCACTTGATGCTAGAATATATTGGAAGTTGTAGCTTCCTTTGAATGTAAAATTTTGATTATATAAGAAAAACATTATGTGGATTTACATGTAAATTTGTTGTGCACTCTGTATTTCTTCTTATGCTCTTTATTGCATATTGGAATGAATTTATTTGATTGAAAATTCAAATTTTAAAAAGTGCTAAATTATACTTGATATTGATTCACCCCCGCTCTCAGTATCAATAATTGGTATCAGAACTAGTTACCTTCATAACAGTCTAATCGTTGGAACAAAAGATCAGAATTCAGAAGGAGTGAGACACTAAGAATGTCCTTTTCTACCTGGTATGAGAATAATTTTCTTGGTCATTTTTATACTTGTAGAAACTTTGGAAACAAAGTAGTTCGCCGTAAAATCAATGGAAGAAACAACTATATGAGAATTATAAATGATGATCGATATCCCAAGGACAATCATGTAAATAATAGATATAGAAATACTCATGGATTTGTAAACATAAATTAAAATCCATTTGATCCACTAATGGATAAAAACATTGTGTGCTACAAATGTAATAATATTGGTCACTTTTGTAGGAAAATTCCCCTGCGAATAGGTGAATTCCCTCTTCGATCTTAGACCCCTATGACCAAGACAGAAAAGTGTTAACTTTGAATACTGACTTTCCTTTAAACATAGTTAATCTAGTCAATAAAGAAGAGGAATAAAGTATGAGCACCTTTTTATGAAGTTTTTCCTCGCTCACTCCAAGTTGAACTTGATCTCCAAGTCATTTAACAATTCCTGCAATCCAATAAATGGAAGAGACAAAGCATACTCCCTATTCTACCATGATTAGTTTAAAGCTAGATTTATCTAAAATACAAGGTCATGTAAATGTACACAATCTTGAAGGAAATAGGCCAATCACATGTATTAATGAGAACAAAATAAGGTTCTTACAAAGTGTATATGTAGATGTAGCAACCTCACCAAGTTCTCCTTGTCCAACTCCTTTCTTGAATGATCCAAAATGAAAATGACAATACTTTTCACTGATTCTTCTCCCCCTTTCACCATGAGGATGTCTCCTTATATAATCTTTGGGAGGCTTAACTACCTTATATATTCTTGGGATAAGTTGAGGATATTGCTCCATGAGTTGTGGAACTCCCCTTAGATCCAGCCTTGGACTTGGATTCGAGCCAAACTGACTTAGATATTTCTCAGTTGTCTTTAGAGATAAGGGGGATTTGTCCCATGATTTTCTCAACATCTCGGCCCTCCCTCAAAGTGGGCCACAGAGAGTTGTAGTGTTCCCTGCTAATAGGGAAATGAGGGCTATTGCTCCTTGCAAGTGAGAAGGGGAGCACTAATCTCCAAAAACACTTTTATGATGGTAATTTATTAAGGTAAAAGTTTGTACCCTTCACCAAATGACATATTTCCTTCTTTTAACCAGTATTAAAGGATATCTCAAGTGTTCTTATGATGTTGTCTGCAATGCAACACAAGCAAGATGACAGTATGATTTATGCGACACTTCTGACAAAAGTGCGACAATTGTGACACTTGTGATAATGACAATGAGACATCATCGAAGTGATTAATTTTGATGTGTAACATTCACAAAGAAAAAAATTGCAAGGATATGAAAGAAGATGATCCTATTATAGAATCAACTAGAGTATGGAAAAGGAAAGAGATCCCAAACAAGGAAGAGTGTCGATTAGCATTGCTTGTTGAAAATAAAGAAGATGAATGGTACATAGATAGTAGGTGCTCAACAAACATGAATAGAGACCAAACCAAATTCATCAACATAAACAAAATAAAAAATGGTAGTGTTGCATCTGGAAATGACTCCTCTATCAAAATACTTGGAAAGGGTGTAGTGAGTCTTGGAACTGAAAATGTAAACGTAGAAAATGTCTTATTGGTTGAATATTTGAAGCATAATCTACATAATGTCAGTAAAATATGTGATTAGGGATATAATCTTAATTTTATTCCCAAATATGTGAAATCAGAGAAGAAGAATCAAGAAGGTTGGTTGCAACAACAACAAGAAGACCAAATAACATATACATCCTAGACAAAAAGGAAAGAAAGAGGACTGAAGTCACACAAAATATATCCAAGGACTATAACAAGGAATGAAAGGATATGAAGAAAGAAAAGGAAGGTGAATTAATACTAAGCTCCATGATTTCAGTAGAAATAGCCCCAAAGAGAAGAGTTACCCTTTTCTATTGATGTCAAAGGGGGAGAGAAATATAAGGAGCATGGTAATAGGGGGAGTATGAATGCTGCCATCAATGATAAATGATGCAGCCCCCCTACCTCAGCAGGGTCGGCCGACCTCTCAGTCACTAGATCGTTCTCCTTCATTGAGATGGAACAACTCCTTGGTCCTTGTTGGGGCCTGAAATAAACTTATCCACAGATCCTAACTTTGGAACCTTCTTGTGCGCCTAGGCACTAAGTGAGAGCTTCACTCTCACATGATCATGGCAGTGACCACAAGCCTTACCCAAAGAGCGCTTTGTGTTTCGGTAGTTCAGGACTCTCGCGAGAAAAACCACCTCTTTCTTCCCAAACCCTTGAAACTCCGAACCCTGGTTCATAGTCTAGCTCCACAACGAGCTCCTTCCTTGAATTTCTCCCATATGGCTACTAGCATGACCACGGGCCTATTCCACGAAGGCGTATTGCATTTCGTGATATTGGGAGTGTGGGTGTCACATACCCCAACACTCAAATCCCCCAAAACTCGAATCTCGATCCTTCTCCTGTCTAGATCGGATGGTCCTACATCTCCCTCAATTGATGGCATCGATCATTTGGCAATTTCGTCGGTATGGATTCCAAGTCTCGCGACTCCTTCTCTCTTGAATCCCCGGATCCAAAAATGTTGGAATCCTCCTTTGAGTACAAGAGCTAAGGTTTGCGCTACTTCCACAGATCTGACAGTTATCGACCCTTTTTGTTGGATTTGATAGTCCAGACCTATCCTCCGACGTGCTCTTCCGGATCCGACTGCTAACGGCTTCCTGCGCTCAGATCTAATGACTATTGTACTCTCCCTCCTGAGCTTATGCTCATTCTAGACTTGGGAGATTTTCTAAGTCTCAAGGACTTAAATCTCCAATTATTTTTTGCAGAGATCTGTGCATGAGAACACTCTCCTTCCTGAACTTCATCCCTCTTGAAGACTCAACCTTCTACACACACCTTGCATACAAGGATCTCGAATAAATCAGATTCGAAGAATTTTTTTGAAACAAGAAAATGTCTTTCGCCCACCTGGCGTTCCTCTACACTACTCCTTTGAAACTTATATGTTTCTTGGTGTTGTGCACTCCTTACACCTGGAATCTTGAGCCTCCCTTGTTCTTTCTGAGCCCCCCTTCCTAAATCGTTCCGAGATTCATTCAACGCACACCTTGTGTTCTTGGGATGCACACCTTGCATACAGGTTCAACAGAAACAATTGAAAATCATCCAGTTTCATTATCGATTCATACAATAAACCTCTCTATCATTCATGTGTGAGAAATGAACTGTAATTATCAGAAGATACATAATAACATTCATTAATCATACTCAAGATGAACACAAATCCAACAGATTTTGAACAATTTTTGTTTATTCTATTCATTGATAAAATGAAAGTTACGTAGTGTTTATTCTCTACTAATCTCTCCTACAGTCACTCATCTATCCTGCTCTATTCTCTCTGCTTCTACCTACCCCTCTTACAATATGATAAGGAAAAAATATCTAAGGACTCTCTCTACGAGCTCTCTCATCCTCTTCTGAAAACTATCATTTCAAGATTTTAAAACTAACACCTATTCAGTCCTATTACATTAACTACGAATTACTATCAGGAAGAGTCAACAATCCATGCCTGCGATCTCTTACATTCCTTAGAGACATTTTAAACAAGTTACAGTTTTAAAATTTCTCTTACAAAAATATCTCAACAACTCATTTAAATTATGAGTTAATGCCCGATTTGAATTTATGGCATTGTTGAAATTTCCTCTGACTACCTCCACATGTGTGATGTCATATTTGAAGGAGATTCTCCTACATTAACAAAGGGGGAGATTGTTTAACAGTGTTTTCATTAATGTCAAATTCATTCATCAACATGAAAAAGCCTATGATATTACTTGAAGGAGTCTCCAAAGTTGTCCCCTTATGGTGTATATTTAACCATGGCCCTCACGAGAAGATGCTTTGAAAAAACCCACAAGAAGCCCTTGAGGTATGGTCAAGAATCCATGTAGTTGTTTGAATAAAACAAAAATGAAGGAAATTTCAAATTCATACATCACCTGTATGGATTTATAGTCCTCATAGAGGTGTTTCCAACTGTAAGTGGCATGAAACATGATTCCTCATGGTTGAGGAGATATGCCCTTTTTAAAAATGATCATGTAAATTTTCCCCTAAAACCGTTGCAAACGAGAAGTTATAGGTTGGCCCTACATTCAAGTAAAGGAGGCACTTGGAAGGGTATAAATACACATTAATAACCTCTCATTTTTTTCATGGAATATTGTGATTTCTTAGTGCAAGTGTGGTAGCAGAGTCATACGAAGGAGGTAGTCCTCAAAGTTGCATATGCGTGAATGGTTTTTGGGAAACCCTATATGAGCTCACCCCCATCGGTCAAGTGTAGGGTGTCCCGAAAGTCCCCCGCAATTCAAGTGTAAGGCGTCCAGTGAGGACCCCCGCAGGTTGTCCAAGACTTGTCATGCGAGGACCCTGTCTATTTCCCAATCTAGTCCTGTGAAGTTGAGGAAGGGTTTGAATAAGGTGCTCTTATTTTGATGTCGAAGTTGAGGAAGGTTTGATGATATAAGATCTCGTGCATTAGGGTTTCCACATGATTAAAGGTATGTCTTTTTATATGATTTGAGGCATATATTGGATATTTTGGCACATGATTTGAGGCATATCATGTAGATTTTGGCACATTATTTGAGGCATATTCTTGGAAATATTGGCACAAGATTTATGTGGTTATTGGGGTGAAACCAATTTTGATTACGATGATGTATCAGTATTAGTGACGCTAACAGTGACATGTTGATTATGTTATATATTTAAGGGTGGAAGGAAGGGGCAAGGAAAGGTGGTTGGAGCCTCCTTCTATTTGGAGATGGAGAATTTAGGGAGATGTAGCTTCCTTCATGTTGGATCCTGTAAACTAGGGGGTTGGTGCCTCCTTCTAGTTGGTGTTGGAGAATCTTGGAAGATTTAGCTTCCTTTGAATGTAAAATTTTTATTGTATAAGAAAAACAATATGTGGATTTCCACGTAAATTTGTTGTGCATTGTGTATTTCTTCTTTTACTCTTTATTGTATATTGGGATGCATTTATTTGATTGAAAAGTTAAAGTTTTAAAAGTGCTAAATTATATTTGATACTAATTGACCCCCCTCTTAGAATCAACACATTGAACCCTATATATTCCCCCTTTAGGTCATAACATAACCCCCTTTTATTACATCTTGAACATTATAATGTGAGGTAACTCCTTTTTTTTTCCTTTTTTGAATGTCACAATGTGACATAATGTGTTTATGTAACATAAATTTTTGATTAGGTAACTCCTTTTTTTTTCCTTTTTTGAATGTCACAATGTGACATAATGTGTTTATGTAACATAAATTTTTGATTGTATACATTGTTTTACTTTACTATGTATTTATAAATACCATATATTTATATCAATATTTATCATATATTGAAATTTAAATAAACACATAACAAATAGTAGATATGGGTTATTAATTTATTGCATATTTAAAAATATTAATATACTTTAATATACACATATAACAATTAGCATCAATTGAGATTTAGATTACACACACATGTCACTGAAACAATTATAAATTTTATTAAAAGTGGCTATAGCCTAACCAAACAACTTCATAACAAAAAAATTGAAGATGATAATCACGGCATTAAGTCATTCCTTATGCCATCACAATCCTAGGAGGATATTAGCCAAATCTTTCTCCTACATTTCTACATTATTTCATATTCTTGAGAACGAGATAAATTCTAACAAATTGATTACACAATGGGATGCACAAACAATACATGGTTATTGGAATACGATTTTTTCTTATTGACGCCATTGGTTGTGTCGCTAGAGTGAATTTATTTTTCTTTACTATTGTAATACATTCTTCCTTCTTGCCTTGTTCTCACGGTTCTAGGTTTAATATTGGCTCCACCTTTCTCAACTTGATCTACCCCACTCACTTCAGGTTGAGGGCTGATCTAGGTCACTACAACATGATCTTTCAAATTTAGGCCTAGTGGTAGAGTAGATTCCTATTTCGGAAGGATAATTCTTCCAAATCATGTGGAGATAATTCCTCCTACAAAAGAGGGTTTCTCTTTAGCAAGAGGATCATTAACTTCCTCGAAAAAAAATGGTGCCTCTTTGGAGGGGTTTGGAAGGGTTCAAGTGTGGGGATCTTCCTTGTTGATCAACTAATGTTTTTCATTTGCACCAACCCACGATATGGGTGCATTCTAAGACTTCTTAACACCTCTTATCTTAGAGGATTTGGGGCATTGGGATATAATATGCCATGTTTCATAAAAAAAAAAAAAAATCTATAGTGGAAAATGATTTGCTAATAGTCCAACATTTGTGTTCATGAGTAGATTTTGTCTATATGAAATTGTTTTATATAAAAAATCCTTAGTTAAAATTAATTTCCATAAGTATTCAGGAATATGTTATGATGCTTCAATTTTTCATTTCTAGAATTTTATAATAATAGCTTCCAAAGGATTTTCCAATGGATCAAAGAGACACTAAGCCCTAAAAAATATAGGGGATGATTCAAATGTCTAACCCACACTAATGTTGAAGAGAGAGAATAAATAATTTGGTCAAAAGGAGGAGTTCAATGTCTCATATATAAACCCAAATTACCTTAAGCCCTAAAAAAATATAGGGGATGATTCAAATGTCTAACCCACTCTAATGTTTAAGAGAGAATAAATAATTTGGTCAAAAGGAGGAGTTCAATGTTTCATATATAAACCCAAATTACCTTATAACTAGAGTCCACAATTTAAAATCAAATTCCTATCTTCTACTAGATCAAACTTAACAATGAGAAAACCCTTTTCATAGGCGTAAATAAAGGCCTCGTGTTTCATTTTAGGCTTCCAAGGGCTCGGGATCCTTTTGTGCGGATACACTAAGTGAGACCAAAGGCCATTAAAGTGATAGACTAGACCATTTGAGCTATAAAAGATCTCTTAATCTACAACATCTTGGACAACAAGAATAGATAAGGCTCGAGCATCATGAACCATGAAACTTTTCAATGAAGAATTGTATTTTACACCATTCTTCACAATATCATAGAAGGTCACCCCTAATAATTCTAGAAGAGAAGAGAGGGACATGAAGTTGTGATTCTCATTAATAAGATCCTTGAGATAACCCACTACTAAAGCAATGATGAAACTAAACTTAACCACCTCACTCCTTGAAATACCTAGAGAAAAAAAAGAGGGCGTGGAACTTGCAAGAACTAAAGAGGCCATTTCCACCATGATAGAGAATTGAGGGCACAATGATGACAAAGCTAAAGAGGAATATAATAAAGGAAGGTGCAAGGAGACATGAGAATATGCCATTAGGGATTGATCTACCATGAGGAGATGGGGGAGATTTCTCCTCAAGTAACTAAATCAAAACCCTAGTTGCCACAATGTGTAGGGGATAAATAATTTTTTTGTTTTCACTAAAAAATTATTGCATTAATATATTCATAAGTAAACATATATGTGGTCATGAGCACATGGGATCTATTATCTCTCCCCCAAAGTTTGGGAGGTCATGGGTGTGACTTTCTTGATCACATGAATATAGATACCAAGTTGTGGATAATCTTATCCATCACCTTCTTATCGAAGTCGTCATCCTCTATGTACACGCACATAATCTTAACCTCCTCCTCGAGATTGGACATAGTTCAGATAGTGAGGAGTTGCTTCTTCACAATCTAGAGCACTCCTCTTGCACTCATCAGAAAGCTCAACTTTTTCATTTTCTAGGTGCCATTAGTAACTAGACCCAATAATAAAAACCCCTCCAAACTTGAGCAGATTGAGTAACACTGATCAAAGGAACCAACTAAGGCATGATCTTACCCCGAATTTAGTAGCATCCTCCCATACTCAAACATAATACCGGCAAGGACAGAGCCGTTCAGGTCATTGATGGTCATTAAAGGGCGTATATCATCGTAAGGCTGAGTAACCCGAGTCTCATACACTTCCACATCGTTTGACTTCCTTTACTTATCATTTCGAGTGGATCCATGATCCAGGTTTGGAACGAAAGGTCCGGACATGAGCGCATTATACACGGATGTGACCCGGTAGAGATGAGTGAGTGAGGGGACCTCACGCTCAAACCCATTGTTACTCGACCCTTCGCCATCTGTTGACCGTTGATACATGCGCTCTTTATCGTGGGAAACATGGACGCACATCGTCGACGATTACAATGGAAATGAATATGCAATTAGTGCATAGCAATTCAAACTGTGAAGGCTGCCCATAAATATTCATTGTCGCAACTCATCCCATCCAGTCTTTGTTCACAGCAATATTATTGTCGTTTCAATAATTATTCATTGTCGCGACCTATCCTATCCTCTCTTTGTCGACAGCATTATTGTTGTTGAATATTAATTGAACGGGCGAATATATTAAAAATGTCGTTGAAATGCAGAGAGAACCAGGTGCTCTATCGTCTCGTGAGGTGCGGAATCACGGTCTATATTTGTACGTACGTTTATGCGTAACTGTCTTTAAAAAAATTAGGCGTTGGCTAAACGTTCTACCTTTTGTTTTTTTTCGGCAAGAATTGGCTGGAATCCGGCGATTTAAATTTGGACAAAATCTCTAATTTTTGTTGTTTAAATTGTCTTTCTGAATGCATAAATGGATTCAGCGTGCTGAAAAACCCTTGAGACACTTGGATTATACAAACTTGGTCACTCAAATCTACAAATCCAACCATTCATCACCAAATTTCGGATAAAAAAATTATAGCATATAAGATGCGTTAACACATTTACATACAATAAGGGTTAATACCTCAAAGCAGGAAATCCACATGTTGGCACTCACAAGGCCAGTCGATTCCATTGATACAGGCCCAAAAATATACAGGAGGAAATTCTGAATGCCAAGATTCATTTTTCTTTGACGTTGTTGTGTTGATATGATGTAGCTTGCAATATATTTGTCAAAATTCCCAATAGAAACTGTTGGACGTTGTCATTGATATGTTGTCATTGATGTTAATAGTTGATATCATTATGATATGATGATAAGTTGTTATGATGAATTGTCATTGATGTCAACAGTATAACAGTTAGCATAGAATGTCAAATAGTATGTAGAGATCAAAGCTCAAAAGGAAAAATGCATTGAAAGTATGCAAAGATTGAAAATGTCAGACAATATGCAGAGATCAAATCTCAGGAAACCAAGTATAAACCCAAAATTCTCAAAAGAGATGACGCACAGGAGGCTAGGAAGAAATGATGCACAGAAGCCGTCGATTATCATTACGGGACAAACCAAGACCGTCAGATCTTGGAGTTATAAGAGCAGAATCGTTGGAGGATTGGTCAATGACCAGATTAAGTCGTGACCATCGGATGCGCAAGAATATGGATCCACAATCATTGGATCCAGAGATAAGGCGCATGCCCCTTAACCTTTTGGAAGTGCACAGGAGAAACGAAAACTCGCAAAGTTTAAAATCGTGAGGAAATCCTAGTTGTTGGTGTTGGGAAGGACATGTGGAAGCAGATAAACAAATTCACAGAATCACGAATCGAAAGAACTACGATGAGCAGTCCGCAGACATCGTGAAGCGCGAAGTTGCGAAACGCGAAATCCCGATGAGATCTGGACCATTGGATCGAGGAATGTCTTGGACCGTCAATCCGACGTAATCAAATATTGGGAAATCGAGAATCGAAGAAAGGAGGTGCTCTAACCTCTGACATCGCAAAACGCGAAATCCTAACGAAATCTAGACCATTGGATTGTGGAGGGTCGTCGACTATTGATCTAAAGTAAGAGGATATCAGAAAATCAGGAATCGAAGAAAGGAGGTGCTCTAACCCCTGACATCGTGAAATGCAAAATCCTGATGAAATATGGACCGTTGGATCATGGAGGGTCGTGGACCGTAGATATGACATAAGAGAATATTGAAAAATCAGGAATCGAAGAAAGGAGGTGCTCCAACCTCTCACATCGCGAAATGAGAAGTCCCAATGAAATCTGGATCGTCGGATCACAAACTGATCTGGTCCATCGATAAGAAAAGAGATGAAATGCAAAGTCGCAAAGTCCGAGTTCGTGAAGGAGATCACAGCCGTTGGCTGGAAGAAGGTCGTGGACTGTTGATCTGACACAACAAAGTTCAAAGTTTCGTGAGTTGGGAAAATCGAGGCGACTCACAGTAGATTTTCATGAAATGTTAAATTGCAAAGCACTCAGGAGTTGAGCCTCAGGTCATAGCCCGAAGTCACATGTGAGACAGGTCTAAGAAAAAGGGTTGAGAATTCGAATATCCGAAAGTCAAAATCCGAAGTAACTCTAAGTCATCAATCTGAGATACATTTTGCATACTATTATGATCGTTAGATCATGGAGATATATGTTGGCAAACCACGTCAGTAAGGACATGTGGCAGACCACATTAGCAAGGACATGTGTAAGACCACGTTAGTAAGGACAAGTGGCAGAACACATAAGCAAGGACACGTGGCACAATCAGATAATGACAAGTGTCAAGATTTAATCGACAGTTCAGGTACATGTAAATCACGAATCTGAGTGACAAGTGGCAGTCACTTGGCCCATGTCATGTCAACAAGTTACGTCACCTTGGGAGTTTTTTTTCGGGAGTTTCAGCACCAGCTAATGACCTAAGTCCCGAAAGTCGAAGTCCTGAAGGGTCGAAGTTGCAAAGGACAAAGTTCTGAAGTACTGAGGGCTAAAGTGATGAAAGGCCAAAGAGTTGAAGTCACGCAGGGGTGAAGTGCCAAAAGGCCAAAGGGCCAAAGTCGCGAAGGACAAAAGCTCCTAAATCCCAAAGAACGAAATCTCGAAGTGGACATAAGTCGTTCAATCTGAAGGATACTTCGGGAGTGTTCATGACCGTTGATCTAGTACAGTGAAAGGATAGCGTAAGTGGTATAGCCAAAGTCCCCAAATAAATGAGAGTCATTCATCTCAACTCTTGACTAAGTCGTAATTGTTGATTTGTTCGAAACCTCTGAACAAGCCAGGATCATCCGACTAATGGAAGAACGAATAATGATCGTTCGATCTACTTCGGATAAATTAGTTTCAAAAATCTAAAAGACTACAAAGGCTAGAAGTCGCAAAGGACGAAATATCAAAATGACAGTCGCCCATCTCATCATGCGATTAAAACGTGACCGTTGATTTTGATAAGTGCTCAAGCACTCATTTGGCCTAGCGTCTAGTCATCGTCATTAGTTGTATGGAATAGAGAAATAAGAGTAAAATGAGGTAGAGCTTAAATTGATAAGCTTGTGGTTCTATGCATGTGATCATATGAAAATGGTTTGAAGGAAGTGCTTCATCCAGACTTAATTCGACAGAGAGTTAACACTGGAATAATATAGAGAATCGATAAGAGATCAAATAAGGTATGTTGATTAACAGAGAATGAAGCAGAAACATGAGAATGATATCATAATTTGATACATGTCTATGATCAACTCATGAAGACAAATGATATGATACACAGTCATGATTAAAAGGGAATTAAATCATGAAAACATGAATAAAGAATAAAAAGGAAAAATGATATTAATTAAAGATTAATTATCATTTTAAATGAAAATATACAATGGTTCAAATATCAAAAGACACAATGGTTCAAATTCACACCAGTTGGAAGACTATATAAACAAGAAGGAATGGTGAGAAGAGGATGTGTAGTTGAATTTGTTGAAGTATATATGTTTATATATAATGGATTGAATGAAAGTTCATTCTATCAAGTTGGTACCAGCTGGGTCTTGTATGAGGATTGGATTCCTCACATCTCAATTGGATCTGAGATCAACAAGTTGGGTCTTGTTATGAGGATTGGATTCCTCATTTCTCAGTTGGATATGAGAACTACAAGTTGGGACTTGTAATAGAGAACTGGGTCTCTCACAATTGTATGAAGATAATATTCAAAGATTTATCTTATGTATTCATTCAAGTTATTTAATAAATAAAACATTTATTCTTTTATATATATTGTTTGAGAAAATGAAATAAATATTTGTTGTTCACTTAATTTGTGAAAAGTGAAAATTGTCCAAAGTTTTGTTGACGGTGATTCACCCCCCCTCTCAGTGTCAAGTACCCATTTCAACAATTGGTATCAAAGGAGGTTCCTTCAGCACAGTTTGAACACTGAAGGTAGATCCAGAAAAAATGGGTGGACAGATTATTATCTCCACAAATGAAGCTCCCTTATTTGATGGAATATATTATTTATCATGGAGGGAAAATATGAAAAGATATTTGAAGTCAAGAGGATCTGGAGTTTGGGATTCGGTAGTAAGTAAGCCTTGGCACTTCACTACTTCAAAGAGAAAATCCAAAACTGCAAAGGAAGCAAAAAGAAACAATTCAGTAGCCTTAAAATCAATTTAGGATGGATTGTCAAACCAAGTCAAAGAAAAGATGAAGCACTAGAAATCTGCCAAAGAATTATGGCTTCAACTAGAAAATAGTTATTAGAATGAAAAACAAGAAAAAGAGAAATCCAATCAAAGCGAGGAACAAGACTCTAATGAAGATGATTCCTATCAGAATAAAGAACAAGACTCTAATGAAGAGGATTCTTATCATAGTAAAGAACAAAACTCAGAAGAAGAGAGTTCTTATCAAGATAATGAAGAAAATAAAGAAAAATAAAATTTTAATCAGATTGAAGAACATAGTTAAGAAAAAAGGATTTTTAATCTTAATGAAATGATGGATTTGATCTTAGTCAACAGTGAAGAAGACGGCCTCATCAAGGAATTCCTCAATTTTCATTAAAGAAAAATTACATAATATTTAAACTGATGTTGGAACTATTATAGGAGAGATTCGTTTGGAACCAGGAAATTATATACATATTAAAGTTCTTGTGGAGGCTCTTGACAGTCTTAAGTACACAACCTTGTGCACTCTAGAAGAGTTGGATAAAATCCAACATAAAGATATGATGCTACTACAACAGTTAGATCAATCTAACCAGGAGGAGCATGAACACAAGTTTCAGTTAGAGATCAAAATCTTGAAAACCGAAGTTATTAATCTAATAGAAGAGATGGAAGAATTAAAGAAACATGATAGTAAAAGAAAATAAGTTCTAAAAGGATTAAAAGAATTAGTTAACAGTCTAAACACTCAACTTGAGGAGATTAAAGAAAGTGAAAAAGACTTAAAAATCCAGTTATCAAGGAAATAAAATTCTTACCACATGTTGGAATTAGAAATCATCAATTTCAAAAATATTAATTAAAGTACTAATGCAGATCTGATGACTCAAATTGAAGAAGCTAAGAAAAAGGAAGAAGCACAAAAGATTCAAATAACTAAAAAGGAAGAATCATGCCAAATATTTGAAAGAGAAGCCACCAAACTCAAAACGATTGAGATAGAATACAAGGAAGAAATCAAAGAATTGAAAACTAAAGTTTTTGATCTAACAAAAGAGATGGAAGAATTGAAGACATATGACAAAACTATTAAATGTAAAGAAGTCTTGGATGAGACAGAAGACATTGTCATCAACCTAAAAACTCAACTTGAACATGCCAAAGAAGTCGAAGAAGCCCTGAAAATACAATTGACTAAAAAGGAAGAATTATGTCACATATTGAAGTTTGAAATAGTTAATCTCAAAAATATGAATGAAAAGACAAATAAGATTGTCAATCTCCAGAATAGATCAGCTATCCTAGATAAGATTTGGAAGAGCCATAGATCAGCTGATGAAAAAACTGGTCTTGGACACAATAAGAAAGAAGACAATGACAAATGGAGCACCATTTACAAAAATGAGAAAGGATCATCCTTCTTAAAAGGAAAAGGTGCAAGTACAAAGCAATTACAAGTCATGAACGTTGTTAAGGAAGACAACTATGGAAGTAAAAATGAAGAATAAAATCTAATGATAGATCCTTCAAGCCAAAATAAAATCAAGAATGGAAACACCTTCAATGGTTATTGTTTTTATTGTCATATCTTTGGCCATAAAGAGATGGACTGCAAGAAATTAGAGAAAGGATATTCAAGAAAATCCAAAAAATAAATTAGATGTTGAAGATGTAATTTTGTTGGGCACACAACAAAATTTTGTCATACATGAGATGTTACAACTGTAATAGGTTTGGGCACAGATCCCAAAACTGCAAGAATACAAAAAGTCAATATTTGAATAAGTCATTCAAGTCAATGGAAAATCCTAATAAAAATTGGAAGAAGAAAGGAGATGACAAATAACCAAAAATACAATTAGAAAGTGAAGATCCAAAAAGCAGAATATCTCACAGAAAGATATGGAGAAGAAAATATGAAGGAGAAAATAAAGAAGATGTTATTACACCTGAAAATGAAGAAACTAATAATAAGAATATGATGGGTAAAAGTCCTAATAAAGAATGTGAAATTCAATACGAGATAAATCAATCTCAAGAAAATGAAGTGCCTATAGAAGAATATGGAACAATATCAAATTTTGATGATGTCATAAGTTGTTAGCAAAAGAAAGAGAAAAAAAAAAAATGGTTTTTACAAAATCAAAGGATTATGCCAAAGAGTTTCTAAATTAACATATGAAAAATATTGAATATCTATAGATTAGTGGTCAAAATAAAAATCATCAGTAGGGTTAGTTGTAGAATACAAGAAGAAGAAAAAACAAACGTAGCAGGGAAGTTCAAGGAGTATCATTCAACAAAGATCAATTGATAACAAAATTGACATTTAAATCAATTGGTATAATTCCTCAATTGATATTCCTGTGAAATATCAAAGATGAATAAGAAGCAGATCAAAAATATCTGTAAGATTCATACTCGTGTTCTGTTTGACAAAGGAAAGTCAATAAAAACTCAGGATGAATATTATGGTTATGAAATAAGAAAATAATTAGATTAAGTTTTGAAAAAGACTTGATCACTACAAAATTGGTATTAAGAAGACTACTAATTTTAACACAGAAATCTCAATAAACTAAGATAAGAAGTTAGTAAATTAACAGGGGAAGAGACATTGTCAGGAACAGCTACCCTTTCAGAAACAAAGGGGGAGAGTAGTCAGAAGAAAAAACAAATCATATTTGACAGGGGGAGTCATTCAGTTATGGCAGGAAGAACATGATTCTAGGGGGAGTTACCCAAGTTCATATTTTGGTCAACAACATCCAGAAATACAAATGTTGATTATAAGGGGTGAAACCCTTTGCCATTGATGTCAAAGGGGGAGAGTAACTTCATAGGAGAAGCATCATCGCAGGGGGAGTTTGTGTATGAATTCAGTGTGTTGCCATCAATGACAAAGGGGGAGATTGTCAGACATATTGTCATTGATATGTTGTCATTGATGTCAACACTTGATATTATTATGATGTGATGATAAGTTGTTATGATGATTTATCATAGATGAAATTTTCATTGATTTCAATAATATAATAGTTAGCATAGAATGTCAAATAGTATGCAGAGATCAAATCTCAAAAGGAAAAGCGCATTGAAAGTATGCAAAGAATGAAAATGTCAGACAATATGCAGAGATCAAATCTCATGAGAGGAAGCATACTAGATCACACAAGATCAGAGCATGCAGATATCCTTGGTTTAGTTGGAAACCAAGCATAAACCCAAAAGTCTCAGAAGAGATGATGCACAAGAGGCTAAGAAGAAATGATGCACAGAAGCCATCCATTCTCATTACGGGACAAACCAGGACCGTCAGATCTGGGAGTTACAAGAGAAGGATCATTGGAGGATTGTTCAACAACCAGATTAAGTCATGACCGTCGAATGCACAAGTGTGTGGATGAACAACTGTTGAATCCATAGATAAGGTGCATGCCCCTTAACCTTTTGGAAGTTTACAGGAGAAACGAGAACTCGAGAAGTTCAAAATGACAAGGAAATCCTAGTCGTTGGTGTTGGGAAGGACATGTGGCAGTAGATAATCATATTCACAGAATCTTGAATTGGAAGAACTGCATCGAGCATTCAGTAGACAAAGTCGTAAAACATGAAATCTCGATGAGATCTGGACCGTTGGACCGAGGAATGTCATGGACTGTTGATCCGACATAAGCGTATATCGGGAAATCGAGAATCAAAGAAAGGAGGTAATCTAACCTCTGACATCGCGAAATGTGAAATCCCAATGAAATATGGAACGTTGGATCATGGAGGGTCGTGGACCGTCAATATGACGTATGCGGATATTGGAAAATCGAGAATCGAAGAAAGGAGGTGCTCTAACCTCCGACATCATGAAATGTGAAATCTTGATGAAATCTGGGCCGTTGGATCGTGTAGGTCGTGGACCATCAATCTGATGTAAGAGGATATCGAAAAATTAGGAATCGAAGAAAAGAGGTGCTCCAACCTCCGACATCGCGAAACACGAAGTCCCGATAAAATTTGGACCATCGAATCACAGACTGGTCTGGGTCGTTGATTTGACAAGAACTGAAACACGAAGTTGTGAAGTTTGAGTTCGCTAAGGAGATCATAGTCGTTGGTTGGAAGAAGGTCGTGGACCATTGATATGACATGGCAAAGTTCAGAGTTTCGCGAGTTGGGGAAATCAAGGTGACTTGCAGCAGAACTTCAGGAGATGCGAAATTGTGAAGCACTCAAGAGTTGAGCCTCAGGTCATAGCCCAAGGTCACATGTGAGATAGGTCTAAGAAAAAGGGCTAAGAATTTGAATATTTGGAAGTCAAAAATCCGAAGTAACTCTCAGTTGTTGATCTGAGATACTTTTCAGATACTATTCTGACCGTTATATCAGGGAGATCTATGTTAGCAGACCATGTCAGTAAGGACATGTGGCAGACCACGTCAGTAAATACATGTGCCAGACCACATCAACAAACTACGTCAGTAAGGACATGTGGCAGACCACGTCAGTAGAACACGTCGGCAAGGACATGTAGCACAATTAGATAATGACAAGTGTCAATATTTAATCAATAGTTTAGGTACATGTAAATCACAAATCTAAGTGACACGTGGCAACCACTTGGCCTGTGCCATGTCAACAAGTGACGTCAGCAATTTACGTCACCCTAGGAGTTTTTCTTCGGGACTTTCACCACCAGCTAATGACCTAAGTCTCAAAATCCAAATTACCGAAGGGTCGAAGTCGTGAAGGACAAAGTTATGAAGTCCCAAGGGCTGAAGTGTCGAAAGGCGGAAGAGCCGAAGTCACGAAGGGCTGAAGTACCTAAAGGCCGAAGGGTCGAAGTCATGAAGGACAAAAGCTTCTAAATCCCAAAGAACGAAATCCTGAAGTGGACATAAGTCATTCGATCTAAAGGATACTCCAGGAGCATTCTCGACCGTTGATCTATTATAGTGGAAGGATAGAATAAGTGGTATAGCCAAAGTCCTGAAATAAATGAGAGTCGTTCATCTCAACTCATGATTAAGTCATAATTGTTGATTTGTTCGAAACATCTGGACAAGCCAGGATCGTCCGACTAATGGCAGAACGAATAATGATCATCTGATCTACTTAAGAGAAATCTGTTTTGGGGATTTGAAAGACTACAGAGGAAGAAAGTTGCAAAGGATGAAATCTTGAAATGACAGTCGTCCACCTCATCATGTGATTAAAACATGACCATTTATTTTGATAAGTGATCAAGCAATCGTTTTTCCTAGCCTCTGGTCACCGTCGTTAGTCGTATGGAATAGTGAAATAAGAGTAAAATGAGGTTGTGATTAAATTGTTAAGCTCATGGTTCTACACCTGTGATCATATGAAAATGGTTTGAAGGAAGCGCCTCATCTAGACTTAATTCGATAAAGAGTTAACACCAGAACAATACAAAGAATCGATAAGAGATCAGATAAGATCTGTTGATTAATAGAGAATGCAGCAAAAACATGAGAATGATATGATGAGTCGATCCATGTATGTGATCAACTCATGAAGACAAATGAACCGATACACAATCATGATTAAAAGAGAATTAAATCATGAAAACATGAATAAAGAATAAAAAGGAAAAATGATATTAATTAAAGATTAATTATCATTTTAAATGAAAAGATACAATGGTTCAAATATCAAAAGACGCAATGGTTCAAATTCACACTTGGAAGACTATATAAACAAGAAGGAATGGTGAGAAGAGGATGTGTACTTGAATTTGTTGAAATATATATGTTTATATATAATGGATTGAATGAAAGTTCATTCTATCAGGTTGGTGTCAATTGGGTCTTGTATGAGGATTGGATTCTTCACATCTTAGTTGGATCTGAGATCAACAAGATGAGTCTTTATATGAGGATTGGATTCCTCATTTCTCAATTGGATCTGAGAACTACAAGCTAGGACTTGTAACAGAGAGTTGGGTCTCTCACAATTGTATGAAGATGATATTCAAAGATTTATCTTATGTATTCATTCAAGCTATTTAATAAATAAAGCATTTATTCTTTTATATATATTGTTTCAGAAAATGAAACAAATATTTGTTGTTAAGTTAATTTGTGAAAAGTGAAAATTGTCCAAAGTTTTGTTGACACTGATTCACCCCCTCTCAATTTCAAGTACCCAATTCAACAGAAACATATCAAAAACGTAGAAATACCCGACAATATAATTGGAACTCTAAATATGATTGTTAATTTTAATTTTTATAAATAAATATTTATTTAAATAAGTCTTTTCTTATTATTTTAGTTTTATTTATTATTCTGGACAATGTTTTATTTGTTCTTCATGATGATCAATAGTGTATTTTCTAAAAATAATGGACGTTTGAAAACAATTTACACAATTCATCATCTTTAACTGTAGATTGCCTCATGATAATGTTGAGCGCGACACTCCTCCACTCGATACCTGACACCATTCAACATACAATATTTGAGAGCAAACCCAAATAAACTATCAATACTAATCATTAGAATACATATAACTGATGAATTAACTAATTGAAATATCAAGTAAAATTTCCTGATTCAATTCCTGGTTCATCTACTCATGATTGAGGCGTTCTGCTCTCCAAGGATACGAACAAAGTACTAGATATTCATATTGAATGATGAAGGAAATAGGTTAGGAATTTTTTAAAACAACTAACTATAACATCGTATATCTCAGACACACATTTCCAATGGTATATAGAACATGTGTAATGGACACCCGAGTCAAAAGTTATGGCCATTTTACGAAAAGTCATTTTTTAGGTTGTAGAGGAGTTGATGGGAACTCCTCTGATTTGTATCATATGCCAAGTCATGAACCTCATCAACTGAGAGTCAGAGAGTAAGTTACGAATTTGGCTGAGAGAGAACTAGTGCCTATATTGGGACTTTCTCAAGTGATCATGTCAATGCACATTAATTCATATTTTAGGAGTAGAATGAAATGAACATAGATTGTTATTATTATTAACACAAAGACACAAGAAACAATAACATAGATACAGTAAAATTGGCTTATATTCAATAAAAAAATATGTTGAAACCATAAAATCCAAACTAAAAGCAAGTTTTCTAGAATGGTGGTGACTTATCTTTGAGAAGAGATGTGATGACTGCACTCATTCGCAAGAAGATGATTACAATGAGTCTCTCAAATCCTTTTTACAATAAACATGAATTTGAAAACCCTATACATCTAAAAAACATAACCCTAGGAGGTGAAGTGCCAAAAGTCATATGGGTCGTGCTGGAGTAAGTTATTACATCAACTTCCCGGGGTCGTAACTTTTACATATGATCTTTGTTTTAGGTGCACGATATCCCATTGGAAAGGTTTACTCGAGGAATACACATGATGTCGTCAAACTCTAACTCATTCACCAATTTGACCATGGTGAACCCTAAAAATGTTGTTTAGGGCCTCAAAATGGCCGTGGAAGTTCAGGACTTGAAAACTAGGAAAAAAACTACCAAACTGAAAAACCGCTAAGATGAGCCAATTAGAATAGGTGGGTAGCCACCAATATCCACCTGGATCAGTCCTCCCCCCTTAGGAAGAAATGGTCTCCATTGTGTTGAGTTACCTCATGAAATGAAGAAATTTCTAATGAATTTGGCCTCAGGTGAGCCACTTGCCTTGGTGTAGGAGCTACCCTACTTTGAGAACCCAATAAATCTAGATTCTCTGGTGGCAAGTTCCCTTGACCTTTGTATCCACGATATTATCAGTGGATTCATGTTCCATGCAATTAGGGTTCAGTGCTATTGGTCTCAACTTTTCTGCTATCTCTCAGGTGTCCAATAATGGTGGAAAATATGGTGGGAGGAGATCCACATTGAACACGAGGTGTAAGCCAAGGAAGGGGTGAATGTTGAGATCAAAAACATTGTCTCACACATCCTTGGTGATGGTTTAAGTTACATAAAAGAGTGGATGAAGATTCCTATGGGGTCCTGTAAAGAATTATTTCTGCAAGTGCAACCAAACTTTGACGTCCACCTAAAACTTGTGTGGCACCCAGTGTTGATCATGGCACTGCTTGTACTTGGCAATAGACTTCTGTAAAATATCCTGAACCTGTTGGTGGATGTTATAGATCCACTCAATAAACCAGGTCACTTTGTCAGCTTTAGTTGAAGCATGGGATGAGTCTGCCTGGGTGGTCGCAAGGGGTAGTGAAAAATCCATGGGACCCAATGGTTGAAATCCAAATCCCACCTAAAAGGTGTTGTGGTCGGTTGAGCTATGTATGGCTCTATTGTAGTTGTGATGAACATAGGGAAGAATGCCATCCCATGTTCGGGGGTGCTTAGAATTTTACATGTGAAGAATATGCACGATCAATCAATTGATGACCTCAATTTGGCCATCCATATGGGGGTGGAAGGAAATGGATTTGGTGAGCTTGGTGTCCAGCAGTGACCAGAGGATCGACCAGAATGTGTTGACGAACTGAATGTCCCAATTTGAGATAATGATTTGTGGGATCCAAAAATGTATCCATACTCGTTCAAAGAAGATCTTGGTAGTGGCCTCCGCTGTGATGATCTTCTTATAGGCGGACATAATTTCCATCTTGGATAACAAATCAACAACCACAAAAACATATTCATTTCCCCACTTGGTGGATGGAAGGCATGACATGTAGTCAATTGAGATGGATTCCTAGGGCCTGTTAGAAGTAGGTAGAGGGGTGTAAAGGCCTTGTTTCTTAGTGGTTTTTTTTGAAATAGCATAGGAAGTGTAGGACCTGATACACTTGCTAACATTATGTTGAAGTTTTGGACAGTAGAAATGTTGTTGCAACACTGCCACTATCTTATCTATGCCGAAGTGTCTTGCCACATGACTATAGTGGGATTACCAGATCAGCTTCGCTCGCTCACTTGGTGGAATGAAAAGATGGCCCAAATGGCACAACAACTCATCCCGAAGATTGAAATTAGTGACAACTATGTTTTCACCCAACATCTAGTAGGCGGTGGCAAAGTCAAGATCTTTCTCATAGAGGTGGGTCCATTCAGAGGTCATGTGGCCACAAGAGTCTAACACCATGGTGAGTGTTGTGACCAGAGGTCAGATGAGGAAATCAATGACCCAGTTTGTACTTCATGTTTTATAATTGATGTTGAGGTGGAACTACTGCAAGTATGTGTAGCACTTCTGATGGTGGTCATTCTACAATTTTCCATGTGTCTCCATGAATTGCAGCAGCTTATGATTAGTGTGGATGACTGTCTCCTTCCCGAGAATGTAATACCTCAACTGGCGGAAATATTTCACAATGGAGTACATTTATTTGTCGTAAGTAGGGTACTTACAGATGACATCTCATAGTCTCTCACTATGATAGGCCATGGGGTAGTCGTGTTGAGTGGGAACTGCACCCACATCATAGTATGAACAATTCGTCTCAATCTCAAAGGGTTGTTGCATGTCAAGTAATGAAAGCACTGGAGCTGGTCACAACTGTTGCTTCAAATCATTGAATTCTTATTTTTGGGTCAAGACCCACACATAATTTCCCCTACCACCACCCTTGGTTACTTGGATGAGGGGCCATAAAATATGGGAGAATCAACATGAACCTGTGATAGAAATTAGAAAGGACGAAAAAGATTCGAAGCTCAGTGAGCATGGTTGGGGCCAGCCAGTCACAGATGACCTGGATATTGGCTAGATCCACATGCACACCATGCTCATCAACAATGTAGCCTAAGTACTAGAGCATGTCATTGCCGAAAGAGAATTTTTCCAAGTTGGCATATAGCTTGTGCTGCCACAGAGTGTGTAGAGCCTAGTGAATATTCTTCAAGTGCTCTTCCCAAGTATTGTTGTATATGAGGATGTGATCTAGATACACCACTACAAAATAATTGGTGAAAGGCTGCAAGATATCATCCATCATCCTCATGAAAGTTGTCCGGGAATTTTTCAAACCAAATGGTATGACTATCCATTCAAAAAGACAATCCTTTGACTTGAAGAAAAAATTCCATACATATGTCTTCTCTATTGGGACATGATGGTAGCCAAACTTCACATCAATCTTACTAAAGTATTTGGCCCATGTGAGTTGATCGAGGAGATTTTTGATTCAGGGAATCAGGTATCGGTTCCTGACTATGATTTTATTTAGGTCTTGTTAGTCAATGCATAGTCGCCAAGTTTTGTCTGTCATCTGCGCCAACATGATTGGGCTTCCACAAGGTGATGACCTGGGTCAGATGTCCCCCTTATGGAGGATTTTTTGGATCTGACACTTGATCTCCTCATTTTCTAATAGAGAGTGGTGATAGACTAGCCTATTCATTACCGATGCACCAGGGGTTATATCGATGGAATGCTTGAACTGACAATGCAAAGGTACCCTAGTAGGCGAGGATAATATGTCTTTCTATTCTTCCATGATCTTATCCACTTTGTTCTTATGAGTGGAGAGGTTGGCCATGGAGGCCCAGAATGTGGCTGCAATCTTTTGCTCACTCTGAGAGAGAAAATCGTGAACAAGAAAAATTCCCCATCTAAGATATGACCTTTCTACATTGCTTGGAAGAGGTCAAGGAAATTTCATTAGGGGGACTACGTTAGGTATCTTGTACAACTTCTGGTTCAAAGTGATAATAACATTGTGAGGCCTATACTCATATACGACATGATGTTTCCATAAATAAGGTTGGCCCAAAATAACATCACAAACTTCAAGGGGAGCAACATCACACAATACCTGATCTTTGAAGGGCTTGATTTCATATGACAGGAGGCACTATTGGATGATGCGAAGATCACTTCCTTGGTGGAGTCATCTGATGGTGTAGGTATGTGAGTGAGGCATTGTCGACAGAGATATCCACTTGAAAACCTCCACAAAGATGAGGTTATTTTGTCTACCACTATCCACAATGACGTGTAGAAGGGTGCATTTCACCCACATCTATGAATGAAAGAGGCACTCACCTTCCTCTGGCTCATCAGGTTCATCGGGATGGATCTTGGTGGTAAAAACTATGGCATTGGGTTCTGCATCAATGATCCCTCTCTCTTTTTTTGATTCTGAATTAGAGTTGGAACCCTCATATGATTCAACGACTTTCACCTCAACCACCAATGATGACTTTGAGAGACAATCAACATTGTTATGCTAGGGCTCTTATGGAAGTCACACCACTTCCTGGTATCTTTCTTTGTCCTTCCATTGTCCTTATTTTATTACGGCTTTGAATGGTTGTCATGAGGTTGTCCATATTTTCTCTACCCCTTTTCTGTGGGTTGTGGCTACCCTTTCTCTTCTCCTGCTCTGAGGCATTCCCAGACCCAAACTTCTGCATCTTTTGTTTAACTTTTTGCTCGATTTTGATGGAATATCGATAGGCTGCGCCTAAGGACGAGATGTCTAGGAACTCCATTTATGCATGGATGTATCTATGCAGTCCATCGTGATAATTTATCACCATATTTCTCTCAAAATATTTGATACCCAACTTGATGTGCAAGGTATGGAAGATATGTGTGAACTCTGGCACTGCTTGGTCGCTTTCTTGCCACAGTGTCGTCCATTTTGTATACAGGTCGTCATAACTTCCAACAGGATTGTATTTTTCCTTAATAGCATCCCTAAAGGACTCCCAGGTGAGTGCTACTATAAATATTGAGGTTTCCTCTATTTCATTTTTCTCATAGAAATTTTCCCACCAATATTTGACATGGGGAACGACTTTCAGGAGTGCAAAAGTAATCTTTTCTCTATTTGAAAAGTTCTGGAAATAAGAATACCCTTATAGAATATTCAACCATTTTTCTACATCATCTAGGTCTATCTAACCTTCAAATATAAGAATATCAATATACCTTGAAGGGGGCGGTGCCTCCGCTCGAGGAAGATGCATCACCTGTTGGTAGCCACTGAATGATTTGTGCAAAATTATCCATCATCTCGTTCCTCTGTTGTGTGAGGTCTTCCTCGAGAAATAGTTTGAAAGGATCTTATGTATCATTGTCTTTATTTTCTCCGGCCATGGAAGGTCACTTGGGCATGCAAGAGATCTTGTCCTCAAGAGAAACAAGATTGAGACCCAACTCTTTGTACTCTAACCTCATCGGGGACATGCACTAAGAATGAGAAGGAGCATACTGCTCTGATACCATTGATCTGGATTTTAGGAGAAGAATAAAATGAACATAGATTATTATTATTATTAACACAAACACACAAGGAACAATAATAGAGATAAAGTAAAAATATCTTCTATTCAATAAAGAAATATGTTGAATCTGTAAAATGCAGACTGGAAAAAATATTTCTAGAATGATGGCATCTTATCTCTGAGAAGGGATGTGATGACTATGCTCATTCAAAAGAATATGATTACAATGACACTTTGAAATCCTTTTTACAATAAACATGAATTTGAAAATTTAATATCCCCTGGTAGAGCCCTAGTTGTAATTATGAATTGTAAACATATTTGATAGGCTGGTGAGCCGAATTATAATAATATAGTAGGATTATGTGGTGATTATGCTAGACATCCTAGGATGCTAAGGCCAAGAGCCTATTTTTTATATGTAATTATGAAAAATCATTAATAAAAATATGCACATTGTTTCGTGTAGACCGACCACAGAAAAAGAGTGATGGGGGACTAAGATTCCACAAGGCTGGGAAAGGGAGGGGGCTAAGTGTTTGGGCCTAGGGGATAATATAGGGGGCTAACCTCTATAGGAATAATATTTTAATATTAATTGTTGGAGGCTAAGGTGGACATGTTGAGTGTTGTCCTAAGTTCCTGGAAAGGGAACGTATGCTAAGTGGAGTGCATGTAGCTCTAGGGAGACATGTGTTGACCTGGGCTCATGCAGTTAAAACCTAGTAGTCAAACCATGGAAAGGGTTCACTCCCCATTCTGGAATCCTTTTCCTGAACTCGTTTCCCTAGGACTTTGACCTATGGTTACCTACAGATGGTACACACCACTGAGAAGACCGCTCATGGGAAGGGGGTTCATTTACCACTTTCGATTCGTCATCTAGCCTCTTCGTCTGCCCTTTGCATAACCTTGCACATATGAGAAACCCATTGGGGGAGGGAAAAGATGACCTGTGTGTCCTATGAACCCAACCTATCTGATCTTGCAGAGCCAAGTCTGTACTTGAACCATTTTTGGGTTGCTCCCATCTGTTGCCTGAGTTGTGTTGTGTCTTAGCGTCTAGCCATTGCCATTTTTTGTGTCCATAACCGATTCCTGTTGCTGTCATCACCCGGATGTTAGCTGATTGTTTTTGCAGTATTTATTAGGAGATGAATTGAAGAATCAGGTTGTCAGGCCTATGAGCAACTGTCCTAGGTGAGAGAGTTTGTTGGGAAGTGAGTTCTCCTGGAAGGAAGTCCCGTAGCAGCTACAATACTCTGAGACTTCTGGTCCAACCTATTGTTGAAGCCCAAGGTAAGGGAAGTGTACTAGCCAATGGACTTGTATTAGTCAAGATGTATCCTCCTAGGGTGGAGCAGGCGTGTGGGGAATGAGGGTCTGTGGGTTGTGGGCATAAGTGGATCATTGGATAAAGGATCATTCATGTTGCTTTGTGCAACTTTCTTGTTTTCCTTGTCAAGCCTAGAATTCCCTTTCCCGGTGGAGTTCATTCCTATCTTAGGGGTGACCTACTATTTAGAGTGATGAGCAGCATGGTCTAAGGCTGGGAGGTTCGTGGAAGGTCTGCACGCAGTTGATGTATTTATTCCAGCTAAACGATAAGTATCACTGTTGTGCTTAATTATGTATTTTATGCATGTTTGTGCTACTAATGTTTGAATATTATCATGTATTCTATTGCATGAGGATTTATTGTTAATCTTGTTTGAATCTAAATGGGTAGTAGTAATTCTGTGTTTATTTTGTTATGTGTTTTATTTTGATTAAAATGAATGTATATCATATAATTTATATTCCACATGGTAGCATTACCTGGTTTGTGGATGGTCGAGGATATTACAATATGGTATTAGAGACATGGTTACAACACTGAGCCTGGATGGACCATGTTAGTGGCTAACGATACAAATATTTAAGAGTGAATTGTTGTCGAAAGGGACAAAATTCAAGGTTCAGAGTGTCTCTGGGTGTAAGGAGTGCATCGACAAAGTCTTTGACTCAAAAATCTCGGAAGAAATAAACTGATTTTTCTCATAAAGGGACGCGAAGATCTGTTGCAAGGAGTGCACAGATCCGAAATTCAACTAAGTGTCAAAGAAACCCTCTAAGGAGAAAGGGGTTCGAGAAACGAATCCCAGGAAGAGTAGAGGTATCATAAAACTAGAATTTACGTGGTATTTGGCCACAGAGAGAGAGATCACAACAATGGTGGTGTTGGGACCATAGGATCTATTCAGAAAGAAGGGAAATCCTTTATGACCATCAGATCTAGACAAGGTGTAGAAGGGTTATCTTGGAAGCCCTTCAAACTTCGTGACTTCAGTGAAGTTCATGCAAACTAAGAGAAAGGTTAAAGATCGAAACTCCGAAGTCCAAAGGAGAGATCTACACCATAGATCTGAGGAGAATTCTTACCGTTATATCAAACCAAGAGTAGAAGATAAAGAGGTTCATAATTTCATATTTCGGAAGATTGGAAGGAAGCAAGCGTAAGAAATTATGAAGTCCGAAACTCCGAAGTGACGTGGCATGGTGACATCACTTGGTTTGAAATGGACACATGTGTTGCATAGGTGATTTTAGGGGCGAAATTTCGCCTGTGGGCGAAATTAAGGGGTTTTGAATTTTGATGGGGCGAATTTTTTGTATTGGAAAGGGATGGAGATATTTATTATCATTCGCCCTCCATTTATTTAAAAAAAAAAATGTTTAAAGGGTTAGCGCATGGTTTATTTACCACGAAGAGGAAAAAAAATAATTTTCGCCCACTAAAATTCGGGCCAAAACCTTCCATTCGCCCCTATTTTTAGCTTAAAAGTTGGGCCATAACCTTCCTCGCCCCGATTTTTAGCTATGAAGATTTCTGGAACCATTTTCGCCCTCCCCATCTGCTATAAATCGGGTTTCCAGCAGTTATTCACTCTAATTTCATGTTCTGGGTATTTAAATGCGAAGTTGAAAGACAAATCCTCCGCAGAGATTAAATCTCATTTCATTTTTTATCAACAGTTGGATATATTCTCTCATATAAGTAGGATTCACTGACACTTGCGAAGTTGAAAGACAAATCCTTTGCAAAGCTTAAATCTCATTTCATTCTTTATCAACAGTTGGATATATGCT